>JACXGK010005080.1:0-34784 GCA_016801125.1 Novumbra hubbsi | reverse complement strand
CCCCCCCCCCCCCCCAGGCCTCTCTGCTCCTGCCAAGCCCTCGCCCCCCCCCCCAAGCCCTCCAGCAGAAGTTCAATCTCTGCATTTCATTCTGTTTCTCCCTCTGGCTCTTTTCTCATGGAACTTTTATCCAGATCCCCAGGTGAAGGATGATGATGGGAAAACACACTGACTCCCAGCCGCGAACAGCGGGATGGATACACACAAACACAAATGAACGCGCCCAGCCCATCCCTACTCAACCAAATCAATGACATTTAGTTATGAAGCCCTCTTTACATCAGCAGTTGTCACAACGTGCTTTTACAAAACACCCAGTCTGAAACCTCAAGGAGCAAGCAACATGCACAGTTGCAAGGAAAAACTCATTAAAGGGGCCGTCATTTTGGAAAAGAACTAGAGAGGAACCAGGCTCTGAAGGGTGACTAGTCCTCTTCTGGCTGTGCCGGGTGAACATTTGAAGAACCTAATCCAGATCACCGTGATCTGCGACATAACCTGGAGGACTTCGGACAGGGACAACAGCTCCTCTTTTTTCGCCTGGTACTCCAGAGGTGTGGGCCAAGGCCGCATGTCCTGCTAAGTTTACACGGAGCAGGAGACAAGGAACATTTTGAGAGCTCATTCCTTAGATGTACAAGTACTCCCAAGGGAGAAGGAGAACTGACCCTACAAAAGAGGGAGAGCAACCACTCTGAAGGAGGCCCAAGAACTGCCAGCAGAGTTCACTCCAACTGCTACTACTACCGCAGACGTTCCCACCTTGGGCCTATTCACTACAGGGTCAGGGGGAATGGGTGGAAAGCTGCAGTAACCATGTCCGTCCATTGCCCCCCCATTGCTTGGGGGAAACCTTAGTTGCAATGGCCCCTGGTGCCCCCCCCCCCACACACACACACACACAGGATAGTGTTCTAGTGTGACGGAAATACCGGCAGCCGGCACGTCGGTAAACTAGCACGCCCGCATACGTATTACCCCTGAACACACACACACCCACCGCCTCCCCCCCCCGACACGCCGTCTACCCGATCCCAAAAATACATATTTACATTTATCGATATAACCCACCGCAACGTAGCTTCCCAGCTATTTCACCTGGCGGGTGGCGGGTGGGGGGGGGGAGAAAGAAAAAACACGAAGGTTAGATAAACATCACTTACCAAATACCAAATGACTTTGGGCGAGCAGAATGTAGGCGGACTGAGAAGGCCGGGATAATACATCACGGTCCCGGCTGGGTTTCTGCCCTCCAGGAGCCAGTTCTCAACGCCCTGTAATGAATCCAAAATGCCAGTGCCGGCCCCTGGCACCGCGGGGCCTCCACTGGGGGAAAGGGAACCGTTTGGTGGCAAGAACCCGTAACCGGACACAACTGCGGTGCCCCCCCACCCCCCCCACCCCAAAAAAATCCTAGCTTCCGCTAGAGCGAGAGTCACCAGACCTGGGACGGGGAGCCGGACGGTTACGAGAAACGAACCTGGATAACTCCAGCCCCGCCCGGGAACTTGAAAGCGCAGGCGAGTCGGCGGGAAGGTAAGTTTTTTGAACCCGCCCCGGCGACGCGGTGAACGCCGTCCGACCAGCCGTTCCCACTACCCCGCTACCTCCTGGTTCTCGACCTCTCTCCTTTCTCTCTCCATTTCTCCCTTCCACCTTTATGGTTGTCTAGGGCTCTCCCTCTGCTTCCAAAACCGCTGGCCCGCGCTATCTCCCTGAGAAAGTGAAATAAAGAGTCCTGAGAGGAAGGATTAGCGTGGGAGCTTGTCTGTTTGTTGATACCACTCGGCTATCGCGCGGTTTTCTCTCTAAATTGTTATTTCGAGATGCTATCACACATATCCATTCGGAGGAATAGCATTTTCTTTTCACAACCCTCCACGAGGAGGGCAACGCACAGAGAGCCAGAACCATTGGTGGGGAATAGAGAAAGGGAGAGAGGGAGGGAATAGGAGGTGTTGGTGGGCGCAACAGAGGAGGCGTAGCGGAGCACAGGGTTTGGGAGGTCGTACAGAACAATCCGTGATGGTGTGGGGTAGTGTTCAGTCATGTGAAAATATTAGGACGCCCCAAATATCAACATTTGATCTTCTTTCAGACAATATATATATATATGTGGTTAAAGGTGATGTAATTGAACCGGAAATAAAGACAAAACAAAACAAAAGATTTGCCAGGGAACCCCTAAACAGCAGGGCCTGGCCTGCTCACTATCATAGATTCCTCTATGAATTCTTCATTGTATCAGAGGGTTGTTGAGGAAAATGTACGACCATCTCTCTGAAAATGTAAGCTGAAGTGTATGTGGACTACGCAACATTGCAATGACCCACCAAGGAATGGCTCAAAAGATAGAAATGGAGAGTTCTGGAATGGCCAAGTCATAGCCCGGATCTTAATCCTGTTGAGAGGCTGTGGAGTGACTTGAAACGGGCTGTGCATGCAAGAAACCCCTTAAACATCACAAAAGAATCTGCATGGAGGAGTGGGAAAAACTTTATCCCAGTCGATGTCAGAGACTAGTAGACAGTTATAGGAAACGTCTTATTGAGGTTATTTTAGCCAAATGGGGCAATTCCAGCTATTAGGGCAAAGGGTGCCCCACATTTTGACATCTTTGAAATGGCATCTTTGTAAAACTTTTGTTAAATAATTATTATCATGTTTAAAATGTCATTATTGTTATATATATTGTTTGAATGAAGATCAAATATTGATCAAATACTTTTTTTACATCAGCTACATCAGGGGTAGAAATGCATTCTGGGCCACGGTTTGGAGGACCACTAGTTATGGACACGGTCACTTGTTATGGACACGACTACTAGTTATGGACACGGCCACTAGTTATGTACACGGCCACTTGTTATGGACACGACCACTTGTTATGTACACGACCACTTGTTATGGACACAACCACTAGTTATGGACACGACCACTAGTTATGGACACGTCACTTGTTATGTACACAACCACTTGTTATGGACACGACCACTAGTTATGGACACGACCACTAGTTATGGACACGACCACTACTTATGGACACGGCCACTTGTTATGGACACAACCACTAGTTGTGGACACAACCACTAGTTGTGGACACGACCACTAGTTATGGACAGGGTCACTGATTAGAACATGAAAAAACAATGGTTGAATACTTTTTTATTCTTACAAAAAAACACAAATGGACAAGCATGAAAAACAATTATCTTGTGCTATGTTTTGACCTCAGTCCCTCTTCTCGACAGTACAAGAAATGCTAGACAAGATGCTAAATGACCAATGCTGTAAAAAGACGTCCTTCATCAGCGATACCCTTTTATTATCTGTTACAAAAAATATGTTATTTCCCTGAAATTGTCTACCAATCTGTAAGATTGGATATGAATTATCCCTGTAATAATTTGGTACACAGCAAATTTGTTGGAGGCTTTATAAAACAACATGATAAAACGTTTTGTACTTGGATATTAAAAAAGGCTACGACAGACCAGACTTGAAATATTCAGATGTTCAGAACTGAAGCCTAATGGATTAGCCACTGGTGCCTCTGGCAGGATGACTACCAAAGCAGAACATCTCACATTCCCAATAATTTCAACCCTCATTGAGACCATATTGATAGGCAATGATGTGTACGTACATTTCAGAAGTGCCATGTTTTCTCATCTGTCTCGGTCAGACCGTGTGGCACCTCCAGGAGAGACAGAAGGAGAGGGTGGAGGGAAAGAAAGAGACAGAAGGATATGCTGGAGTGGAGGGAGGGAGGAGGGAAAGGAAGAGACAGAGAGATAAAGTGAGAGAAAAATATTCAGTAACATTTCTCAAGACAGTCAGTGGGAAGATGGAATGACAAATACAATGAGAGAGAATACAGAGAAAACCATCTAGAGAAAGACATCTAGAGAGAGAGACATTTTGAGAAAGACATCTCAAAAGAGAGACATCTAGAGAGAGACATCAACAGAGACATCTAGAGATGACATTGAGATAAATCCAATATGACGTCCAAAAAGAAGCCATCTAGAGAAAGAGAGAGAGCAAGTCATAAACAAAGGAAGAAAGAAAGATAGCAATTCATCTTTAGAGATGGGGATGGTGATCTGGGGGGAGAAAGACTCAAGCAGGAGAGCGATGAGATGAGTCTGTCCCAGGCCAGGGGAGGTTGGAGATGGATGGTTGGTGTTACCTCCTACCTGTGAGGGGGTCAGCTGTAAACTGCCTCGGACAGATAAGGGCCGGCTATAGCAGGCGCCTGGCAACCATGAACTGCTTACCCCCGTTGATTTACCTGGGAGTCGAGGAGTCGCGGAGAGAGGAAGGGGAGAAGTAGATTTCAGCCACTTACAGCTGTTAATCAAAATGACAGCCCACAGAAGCCATCGTCTGGTGTTTTCTCTGTTTTACTGGCGCGGAGGGTTGACGGGCATCTGGAGGGAACATCCTGAGCTGTAAGCAAACACCGACGCGGGTGGAAAGACGTGCAGGCAGACAGGTAGACAGGCGGTTAGATGAGTCGACGGGAAGGCAGGCACAAATGACAAGCTAACGCACGCTAACTCCCAGCGTGACTGACACGCGCAAGCCCTTAGCCGAGTGCCACATCGGTTCGTCCTGTCGTGTCAAGAACGAAACAATTGGCCCGGTGTCTAGGCTAGTCCACCCGAAGCCCATCTGCCTCTTGCGAAACAACGGCCGAGGAAATATTCCAGATGCCTGGCCACCGTGGTACATGTTTCCGTTTCGTGTGGTCGTCTTTTCGTCGGCGGCGCAACCGCTGTGAGTCAGGAAAATGGGAGCAGGTGTTCTTCAGATCGACAGTGTTGTTGTTGCCGCTGCTGCAGTTGTTGTTGCTGTTGTTGTTGTTGCTGTTGTTGTTGTTGTTGCTGTTGTTGTTGTTGTTGTTGTTGCTGTTGCTGTTGTTGTTGTTGCTGTTGTTGTTGTTGACCCCCGCATGCATGGACTACAGAAGATTCAGACTGACACACCGGCATAGGTGTAAGCATCAGCACACACACACACACACACCGGGAAGCTCCTTCTCCCTGCTGCTGGCTCCACAGGGGGCCGTCGGCCATCTTGGAATTTTGACATTTATTTGGAGGGTGGCTTAGTGCCAGGCTGTGGGGATGAGTATGGGAAGTGTGTGTGTGTGTGTGTGTGTGTGGAGAACAAGAAGCAACCGGTGCTGTGAGTACCAGCTTGTAGGATGTCTATAATTACATATTGATTTCTATGGTACGGTGCTCAGCCATCCAGACTAGAGTGAGACTAAATCACTCCATACCGGGCTATGAAATAGCCTAATGCCTATTTAGTTTGTATAATACCCTTTATCAAGATCTTGATTCATGTCCACCCCTCTCGTCAGGCTGACACCGAAGTGTGTGTGTGGTGTTTATGTTTAGAGGGTAGGTCTGTGTGCCTACTCTTATTTGTGTGTGTAGCACGTCAACACGGTGGTTTTATACGTGTGCTTGGGAATGCGGCCTGGGTTAAATTGAGATTCTAATGCCCTGTCTTTCACAGGACAAAGGGCCTCGATTCAGCCAGTGATCCCTATCCTATTTGCTTTTGGAGGTTAGTTTGTGGGAAATATATTCTCAGGAAACTAAAATCGAGTAAAGACCGATTTCGAGTTAATATAGCAGCAACTCTTGACAAGCATAACAGCATCTACCAACAGATCTACTGGTTCAAAATGAAAAAGTCCACCCGTGAGAAATAATTGTGCTTTTCCAAGAGATAAAAACATGAAGAGGTCAAATGAAGAATATAACTTCATAGGAAATGAGACAGGAAACATAGACCAGAGACGGGGGGGGGGGCGAGAGAAAGTGCTGTAAGGTGAAATGGAAAAGCTGTGAAAGCTGTTATAGCAGCACTGGCCCCTTCAGGCATATTCCTGTGATTTCAAATTGACAATTTCATTTCAGTCCAGTGCCCTGGAACTCCACGACCACCAGGCCGGCCTGTAGCTACACTGAGACACCGTGCTTTAAGCAAACCAAAAGAAATGAAAAGGACAATGTATTAGAGAGAGAGAGAACAACGCTGATTTATGGGACATATAGAAATACAAACAAATACAATGAACTGAAAGTAAAACGGGAAAAAGCGGAATATCCAATATCTCCTGGCTGAAACCGCATTTGTGCCATATTAGCTGGTTAGTATGTATCTGCCATCGAATGAATCCTTCGGCACCAATCAGAACCACCAACCACATTTGCTTATTGTAATATCCAACACATTAAAAAAATTTAAATATAATAAACACTTTAAATGATTTAACTCGACTGGATGGGGGCAACATATCAGAACGGAATCTAACAGCACTCTTCTACACTCTTGATGAATGACGAAGTTCTTGAGCTTGATCTCTGCTTGAAGCTCCTTCCACATTAGTAGGCTTTAATAACTGAAAGTAGTTTTATAATAACTGAATGGGGTTACCTCTGTAACCACCCTAGGTGGTGCTTGTATTAAGCAGCCACTCGTTCTCAAATTTTAATTGGTAGTTTTAACCTTGATTGGATGAGTCATATCAGATATTAACAAATTACATGCTTGCTTTATTTCTGTAAGTTAAACAAATTCAAGCTCAATGACATCTTGTCAAGCCAAACACACAAGGGAACACATTTACTTAAAAGGTGTTGGAGCAACATACGCTGCCATCCAGAACAGCTGGCGTCCCCGGTACGTTCACGCGGCCACTCCGATAGATAACACACAGTGGCAAGCTCTTCCAGTCAGTGTTCTGTGACAGGAACATAAACAGTGGGTCTGATATGGGTTCCTGCTGCGGTCCGGTGTTTTCCGCGGCCCTGTGGACGATGTAGACCCTAACCCTCCAACCTTCCGTCACTGATTGTGAACATTACTATGAAAAGGTGTCTGCGGGCTTTTAGGGCTGGAGGTGTACGGGTGATGAATGGGATTAGGAGGCGTCTTTTATTCCTGGGCCTCGTAATCCGCCCTGGATGAACTCCTTGCCGTATGGAGAGCCAGGGCCAGGGGTTTTTCCTCGTGGCAGTTTTTAACCCTGAAAGAATCAGTTCCCACGGAGGAACACAGATGCCGTCAAACAGAAGCGGTGTGAAGTAATGTACCCTGCCGAACAAGGTGAGGGGACACGGCCGTCGGGGGGGGGCGAGGGGGGGGGGGGTTCTCCACACAGAAGTAGCGTGAGCACTTAACTCTAACTTAACAAGAGAGGAGGAGGGGGCTGCTCCCTCGTGGTGGACAGCTGATGGTGTTCCTAACTGCTGGTCCCTAGCCATGCGCGGAACATTCCTGAAGAATTCCGTGGCCTGGTTTGTTTGCGCAGGAGAGAGATCGTCGGATGGGAGAGCTTTTTGCCAGGCTTAGAGTGGTACGGTTTGTGCAACCACAGGACTGTTCTTACCCCGAGACGCAGAAAAGCTTTTAAACCTTTGCGGGGGTCCAACTGACAGTCTCTCGGATGGAAATATAATAGATTGGAACTAAGACCTACACAAAATGTTACGTTGGTGGAACACATACATAGACATGCAGAGTAGGACAAAAATTGTTAAGTGTTAAAAGGTAATTACTCTCTCCCCTCTCCTCATCCCCTCACCTTTCTCTCCCCTCTCTCCTCACCTCTCTCTCCTCACCTCTCTCCCCTCACCTCTCTCTCCTCACTGCACCTCTCTCCTCTCTCCTATCTCTCCTCCCCTCTTTGAGTCTATTTATTCATGGTTTCTCAAGCTGTGAGAGAATGCTACGTATGACTGTAACTTAAAACGCTGCCTAAAGTTGTACGAATTAACTGTGGCATGAACCCTTCTCACACACACGCACACACAAATGCACACACACACACACACACACACATAACCTCCTTGTGTCCGTGACTGAATCATCCTCCTCTTTTAACACTACAACAGCTTGTGTGATTGGTCACTGTACTCCCATGGTGTCAGTCCAAGGTGATGCGAGTGGCTCTGATAGCCTGGTGGCTAAGCTAGAAGATATGGTTACAACCTGTTGCCAAAGACAAGGACGGAAGAGGACCAAGTGAGTTGTACAAGTTGCCTGGGAACGAATCTTCTACTTTTCCTGTTGCTGGCTACCTTCGCTGCACGCAAGCTCCTTTTCAGCTATGTGTGGACTACATTAGCCTTCCCCATACATGCTGCTTCATTGGTTTCACACTAAATTTCCTCTGATCGTTTCACACACCATTGGCTTTCACAGAGAGATAGAGAGAGAGAGAGAGAGAGAGAGAGAGAGAAAGAAAGAGGAGCGAGGGAGAGAGAGAGGAAGACATATTGATGAAAAGACAAACAGACAGACACAGAGGCATATACACAAAGACAGATACATAGAGAGACAGATACATAGAGAGACAGATACATAGAGAGACAGATACATGGAGAGACAGATACATAGAGAGACAGATACATAGAGAGACAGATACATAGAGAGACAGATACATGGAGAGACAGATACATAGAGAGACAGATACATAGAGAGACAGATACATAGAGAGACAGATACATAGAGAGACAGATACATGGAGAGACAGATACATAGAGAGACAGATACATGGAGAGACAGATACATAGAGAGACAGATACATAGAGAGACAGATACATGGAGAGACAGATACATAGAGAGACAGATACATAGAGAGACAGATACATAGAGAGACAGATACATAGAGAGACAGATACACTGAGAGACAGATACATAGAGAGACAGATACATAGAGAGACAGATACATGGAGAAAGACAGACAGAGAGAGAAGAAATATATATATATATATAGAGAGAGAGCGAGAGAGAGTGAATATAAATGTCTCTGGTCATTAGTTTCTGAAGCATGTCATCACTTTGATTCAAAGTCAACAAATTAATAGGACATGTACATCCAATGAAAGGATGCCATTCACACAAACGAGGAAGTGACAGACGTGGTCGGACGTGGCCGGATTCCAGACGTGAAAGAGATCTTTCTCCTTTAAAGATAGAATCTTAGATATGTTGTAAAGGTTGCATCCATTTGGGATATAACACGTAGATATTACCGTGTCTACAAATGACTAGTAAGCCCTCTCTACCAACTGCAAAACTGTGCAGTTTTTGACACAAAGATACAAATGTTCCACCTCCCCCTAGGTCCTTCTAAGACTGGCACTGTTTAATATATAGTCTCTAACAAACAGAACGATCAAACGAGTCAAAACTAGATTGCTATTTTAAGTCCCTGAAGGCATCTTCAACCCGATACAGCGTGTCATCATCACCACACACACTGTGGGACACCAAACCTCATCGTGACTGGAGAAGTCCCTGCATCAGACCTGGATTTACATGCGCTAGGTGTTTCTGTCCATAGCACCGTGACGATGTCTGGAGGCACTTGCACACTCCAGCCCCACTCAAAGTGGACCATTATCGGACCAACAAGAGCCCTGGGGCTCCCGGGGGTCCGTACACCATGTCTGCATGTAGACTGCCTTTGCAAAGCTTGTATGTGACCTACTCATGGTTGCAGGGACAGGGTCCGCCCACACTCTTGATTCTATTAGACACCAGTGTTGCTTTCGACACAGTAGATTACATCTCAGAGAGCTCACTGCCTAAATCCTAATCAGTTCATCTCGTATTACCTCTCTAACCTCAAGCGACAAGTCATTCTCTGTAAGGTGAGGGTTGGAGTGAGGGTTGAAGAATGGGCATAGGTGTTTGTGTTAGTATTAGAGTGGTCCACCATAATCGTCAGCATTAGGACCCGTTCTCTTTCCGCTCCACATGGCTAGATCGCCAAAAGGTTCAATGCCACTTCCAAGGTGCAGACGACATGTGCGTCCATCAAAACCCAGCCTGGCTCAACGTGCTCCGTAGAAATTGGCCCACCTTCCGGAGGAGGTTCCATGTGGTATACAGAACCACATACAGCAACTCAATAGCAGCAAGACAGAAAGCAATGCTGTTAGGCACTCCAAAGCATCACCGTCTCCTATAGCCTTCACCCCGATGTACATGACTAAAGTTTCATGTTCTCTCAAGAATCTGTTAAGGAACGCAATACACGAGGGCAGGCGAAATTCTTTAATTAAGTCTGCCCGGACTTTGACTCAGGCTAGTCTGACTGTGTCATACGTATATTTGCAGAACTCTTGTGACTTTAGAAAGCCAAGGTTTGATCTACTGTTCCCCAATGAACCTCTATGCACCCTCCAGTCAAGCCAGCTCAGCGCCTCATGAGTTACTATATGATTACCTGTTTTTGTCTTTCTCGTTGCTGCTAATGCTAATCTTAATCCCGGATATGTCTTAAAAAAGTACCACTTTTTATGGTACTTTCTAACTTCTTGAAAGAACTTCACAATGAATTGAAAGGCTGTGGATTTTAAAGTTACTCTAACATGAAACAGTTGCTATCTCTGTGTGCGTATAAGGACTCTTTCATATAAAGCCATTGTGATCTCAAAGAGATGATTACCCAGCAAACAGGAACATCAAGGAGACCCTGAGACAACCTCCTGATGTTCCAGGGACGTCCAGATGACTCATCCTTGGTTGCAGGGATACATTCTTCACAGACTACATTTCCCCATCATAGAGATACAGTACATTGGCTCGAAATAGAACGGGCTGCCTGATTGACTCATAAAAGAATCATATTCATAACCAGAGAACTGCACTGCTGGGCTGATTCATCAAAAAGTAATTTATTCATCAAAGAGTCATTTGCCTGCTATGGTCTGTTGTATTGGCTCATCAAATAATCATATTGGTCTGAAATACACCTCTGGATCGTTTAATCAGTCTGGGGCGGTCACACATATATTCACGCAGACTCACACACACACACACTGTTTGCTGGTATGTTGTGTGGAATTGCCTGGGCTTGCTAATGGTGATGTGAGTGAGTTAGTCCTGGGGGGGATTGTGGGGAGTTAACAATCTTAATCTGGTTGGACAACAGGAGCGGCGATGTCCGATGGCTATTGGCTGAGGACAGGGGGACCTTGACAGTGTGTATGTCTGTGTGTGTGTGTTTGTGTGTTTGTGTGAGTGAGAGAGTGAGTGAGAAAGAGAGATGGACGAAGAAACAGAGAGATGGACTGACTTTGAGTGTCCTCGCATGGGCTGGGCTGGCTTTCTTCCCTCTGCTGACGGCTGTGCCTACCAGATAGATGGTGGAACGAGACAGCTAAGGAGCTCTGACTAACGCCGAGGCTGGGCTACACTGACGCGAACCTAGAACCAGCACAATACGTATGTAGGAGGAAGGCCAAAGCTTTCTGAAGGATAGTGACAACTGACCGACGGAAAAGGAAGATTAATAGGTTCAAAAGAGATTCTAAAGCAACAGAAAGTACCAGTCGGCCACACCAACTAGCCAGCCCTTCGGTCGATCACTCAATCCGGCATTGACCCTTGTCAGTAAGTCAGACCGCCTTCTTGACATGTAGTCCAACACTCAGTCTTTCACCCTGCTAACAGTGCCGGCCCTAGCCTTTTGGGGTCTCCGAAGCAAAAATTTATTTGTGGCCCCATCTCCTTTACTGGTCCGAGGCTCACTAGCTCTCTGGGGCCCCCTGGCAGTCAGGGGCCCTAAGTGGCCGCTTATGTTGCTTACGCCTAGGGCCGGCCCTGCCTGCTAATCCCAAGCATGCGAGAAGTCTTGATATTTATTCAGCCGGCCAGTCAGCCAGTCAGCCTCCAAGCAATCCAATCAGCCAGCAATCCAGTCAGCCGTCTATTCATTCGGCCAGCCAGGGGCCACGTTACCAGCCTATCCATGGGTCACTCAGGCTGGGCCTGTAGCCAGCTGAACAGCAGGTAGTGTCCAAAAGCCGCTCAGCCGGTCAGAAGCCTGACGTTCAGTTTATTGCGGTTCAAGCACCGTGGCTCTAACGTGGATTGTGGATGAGAGGCGCTTGGCCCCCAAAAGTACCTGTGACCTCCTCACGCCCTGGCATCAGGCACCTCCAATTAACTTGTGATGGATCCACTGTGCCGATGGGTGTGCGGAGAACCGGGTCCGGGGTGTACGCGTGCCTCCGCGTCTGGTACCATGCATGCGGCGGTGCATGCACTGCTGTGAGCGCCAGCGTGGGTGATTCAATCGGGGGAGAAAATGGAAACCGAATCTTGTAGCACATTATGCAAGCATTGGTTCTTCCCACGCGGGTCACATATCGCAGAGGAACATCACACAAAACATTTATTGAAATACATTTATCACGTTGCCAATTTAGGTTATATTTTGACCCTCTCTGCGAAAAAGTACAGGTATTGTAGGCATTGCATTTGAGAGGGTGGAAATTCACGAATGAAACAAGGCTTCCTATCCTCATTACAATCGCCACCTCATCTGAAAACGTTCGTTACAAATTATGAATTCATCACTGGTCCTCAGTGGGCTCGACCAAACCCTTCCCCTATGCTAAAGTACTTCCTGCAATGCACAGAGTGGCCAAAAGATAAACAAATCGATAAACCGGACCGCAGTCTATTCCATTACCGAGCAGACAAAAGTAAACCGACAACGCAACCACACACAATATAAAAGTTTGAAGGGGGAGGAGTGGAATATAACAAGATGAATTCCCAATTTATTTGAGAGGAAAAGAAGTAATCACGGAGGGGCTTTATTGATTGGAAGATGAGGGGTTGGAAACAATGTTAGCGCTTCGATGCTGAATACCCCGGGTGCATTTCTAACAGCGTAATAAATGGCACACTTCACCCTACGGGCTAGGCTAGGCTGGTCTAGTCGGTAGGAAATAGGGTACCATTTAAGGAACAATCATGGTAACAAATATGAGAATGTTCCGGTGCCCCCCCCCCCTCTCTGGAATACCAGACAAGATAGTGGATAGGACATTAAAGTTAACAAATGACAATGGATTCAACTCAAAGTTTCTCTCGTGAAAAATTAATGCTAGTTCAGGGAATTTAAGGACAGTTGACCAAAGGAAATGAGGATGCGTGATGCTTAGGAGAAGTTTAAGTGTCCTCGCAAATCCCATAAAGGTTCAGTTAGTCCTATAGGTTGTGGTTGTACAGGGTGTGTTTCTATAGGATGTGGGTGTACTGGGTGTATTTCTATAGGGTGTGGTTGTACAGGGTGTGTTTCTATAAGATGTGGGTGTACTGCGTGTATTTCTATAGGGTGTTGTTGCACATGGTGCGGATCTACATGGTGCAGATCTACATGGTGTGGATCTACATGGTGCGGATCTACAGGGTGTGGGTCTATAGGGTGTACTTGTGACATCATTTGTGGGTGTTAGCTAGGGAATGTGTTTGCCTCTAACAAACGCATGTTCCCTGCCAAATGTTTCCTGGTTGAGCAATCAATGTGATAACACACTTTGCCACAGATGACTGTGGAAAGGTTCTTTTTACAGTAAGCTTCCTACGCAGCGATGCCCGCCCTTCTGTTCGGTTCTGTTTATTGTGTGCCTCTGGCCGACTGCTTCTTATCTGGATGCATGTGACCGTTTACACGGTGTAGGTATCAGCAACATACCACAGGTCGGATAAATAATCCAGTGAAATGGGATTACCTGCCTCTACCTAAACAATTAAGGATTCTCCAATATTCTGAATTTTTTCCAGGGCCCGTTTTGTCGTGTTCAATGCACAACGTCGCCGTATCTCTTCAGTTTCGCTTTACTAGGTGTGGGTCTAAAGGGAGTGGATCCGGTTTCCGTTCAGTGTAGACACGAATCAAAGCAACTGCGCAGGCAACGTCTGCCTGGTGAAACGGGGAACTACTGATCAAGAGCGAGGGTGTAAGTATTTGTGGCCCGTTTGCCACCGGCAGGGTGATTCTGCCTTAGGTTCAGAGGAAATTGTAAGGAAAGCTTGGAAGTAATTTCAGCAGCCGTGGTTAAGGAGAACAAGGTAGTGGCATGCTTTTAGTTATAACCTCCCTAGGTATGTATTAAAGGTTGTGGCTAATCAGCGCAGGCAGTGGAGTCTTGCGTAATCACTTTAACCTACACAGCAGACGTCTTTGCCCCTGAGAGATACATCGTGGCTGGCAGAGTGGCTTTTCTTAACCCCCCCCTTCCTCCCTCTCTTCACCCCAACTCTCCCAACTCCCCGTTTCTCCGCTCTTCATCTTGTTCCTTTGCCTCTCTTGCTCCCTCCCTTCCTCCCCTCCTTTCTCACCTCCCTCTTCCTCCTCTCGCCCCTCCTTCTGCCTCCATTTTTACAGTTCTAACAAGGTTGTTGAGCCACAGAGGAAATGCTGGTGAGATGCAGTGGAGGAGAGAGCTCCTTCCCGGAAATCAATGTTTTGTAGTAGTCAGGGCTGATGTAGCGAGAGAGAGAGAGGGAGAAGCCCCGGGGGGCTCCCGAGGAGCAACGAGGAGGTCCCCTGAAAGGCAGAGAGCGATGGAGGAGGTGAAGACAAGCAGTTGTGCAGAGGTGTGCATGTGGTGTGCTCATGTGCATGAATGTATGTTGCGTGTACATGTGTGTGCGTGTCTGTTCCTGTGTGTGTGTGTGTGTGTGAGAAGACTGAGTGAGGAAAGCTAGGCCTGAAGAACTGTGTGGTATTCATTGTATATCGTTTTGTGGCGCAAACTGCCAAACCGGTAATTGCCAACAGATTATTAAGAATTTAAATGAGAATCCAAAGCACACATTTATCTGTCCAAGTCTAATTAACATCCCTCCAGTAACTGTCTAAGGAAACACGTTGTGAAATGTAATGAATGTAAGATCCAATAACTTACTATAGAGTCTGGAGGAGATTTACATAGATTTGCAGAGGTCAGACGGAGTACCATTCGATAATATACAGGCTCTGTGTCATATAAATAACTCCTGGTGTGATAGGAGGCATTATTAATATACAATCTCATTTTCCTGTCAGACAGAGAAACCATTCCAATCCATTTAACCCTGGGACATATCACGTCTAGTCAGCACAATAAAGGGAATTGTCTGTGCGTCTGTGTGTGTGCGTGTGTGTGTGTGTGTGAATGCATGCATGCAAACAAGTATGTGTGCTTGATCAATTATTCAATAGTCTAATGAAGGAAGGCAGAGGTACATTTGCCCTGCAAACATTCCGTTCGGATAAGAGGGTTAAAAGCGCGTGACAGACTGAATCAAAAAAGCATTTCATATTAATTGATGTAAAGCTACAGAAAAAAAGCACACATAAAACACACATGGGATCGTATTGAGAATGCATAGAATCAGGGGCGGACCCTAGCTTTCTGTTCTATGGGTCCAACAATAGAACCTCACATGATTTAGCGAATTTATATTTAATACTTCGCAAATAATACTTATGTTTCACGTGCCTCGATGAACAGAAGTTGGTTTTTAAACAACAACAAAATGTACCTGCCGTTCCAACCCTTCGCCGCTAGCTACTGTTGGACCTGGATCGTAACTGTATCTCACCCTTCACTTTAAGATGCTTTGCTGCTACCATAACTTTACTAAATGTCAACTAAATAGTATCTAGCTAAACATCATAATATCCTTTTATTCTGCTTGCAATCATTTTTTCAACCGTGAGCAAACTTCTTGTGGGCCCCTCTCATTGGCTGCCATGGGTGCCATTCAAGCTCCGCCTCTGCGAAGAATGATGTCAAACAGTAAAACACCAATGACCATGTCAATGTTATTTGTAGATGTATAATAATTGGCTGCTGTTGTACATGCTTTCTGGACCGTAGAATACTGAAGATAATGGATGGCCCATTGTTCAAGGTAAGCTTTGTAATCCTGTTGGTTGGTTTGTGCTTTGTGATGTATTGTACTGTGTTGCACTGGAAGGAATTTTCTCAGAATCTTCAGGTGGGAACAAATTCGGTTCCTTATAGTCCAACCCCTTCTTAGAAGTCTTCAAGGAGACACACATACACCAAGACACTGACACACACACATACTTACAAATTCTACTCTCTGTCTCAGCACTGCATCACCTGGGAGAACATGGCTGAATTTATGTAGAGGATTACAGAACTGCTTTAGAGTGTGTCTCGCACAGCTACACACACACCACACACGCACACACTAAAAACACACACAGTTCAACAGCTTCTAATTAGCTTTACTTGTCATGTCTGAGATTTTCTTCTTCCACTGAAGATGTTTCTGTGAGATGATTCCCAGAATAATTCTAAGAATCTTCACAGAGTCACAAACCTGCAGGTCCTTTCCATTAATTGTTAGGGCGGGGGGGGGGGGTGATTACGTATGAGGGACACAGACAGAACTTTACTTTTAGATCTTCTGGATCCACGGTTCTAGGCTTTTTGAGTTGTTCATTTTGCGAGAGTGGACCAAATTTGAGAGATCCATATACGTGGCAGTTATCAGTCACTGCCTCATATGCACCCCAATGCACACACAGACACTTAGGTATGACTCACACAAACACACAGCCACAGCCACGCGCTCAATCAGTTCCTCCACAGAGCATGACTCGGCTGATTGTGGGATTATTCCAAACAGCTCACCAGCTCTTTACTGACTGGATTTCTGCGTCACTTTACATGACCCTCAGGTGACCTCCAGTACCAAGGTGGAGTGAGGATCAGCACAGGGTGAAGGTTGCCCCTCAGGTACGGTTGGTTGGTACTTGACATGTCCGTAGACAGTTACATGTGCGTGACAAGTGTTGATGGAGAGAACGTCCCATGTTTACTCTGGCAGCTCGGTATTTAGTAGATTCCTGGCAAGGCCCTATGCTCTTGTTGCAGGGACCTACACTGTTGTAGCAGAGGCATATAATGTTGTAACAGGGACTTACATTGTTGTAGCAGGGACTTACAGCATTGTAGCGGGGACTAACACTGTTGTAGCAGGGACTTACACTGTTGTAGCAGGGACTAACACTGTTGTAGCGGGGACTTAAACTGTTGTAGAAGGGACTAACACTGTTGTAGCAGGGACTTACACTGTTGTAGAAGGGACTAACACTGTTGTAGCAGGGACTAACACTGTTGTAGAAGGGACTAACACTGTTGTAGCAGGGACTAACACTGTTGTAGCGGGGACTAACACTGTTGTAGCAGGGACTAACACTGTTGTAGAAGGGACTAACACTGTTGTAGCAGGGACTAACACTGTTGTAGAAGAGACTAACACTGTTGTAGGAAGGACTAACACTGTTGTAGAAGGGACTAACACTGTTGTAGAAGGGACTAACACTGTTGTAGGAGGGACTAACGCTGTTGTAGAAGGGACTAACACTGTTGTAGCAGGGAAATACAGTGTTGTAGCAGGGAAATACAGTGTTGTAGCGGGGTATTTAGTGGATGTGCATGTATTTAGTGGATGTGCATGTATTGAGTGGATGTGCATGTCATTTTCCTGTTGTGACAACTCCACCACAGTCTTGGAAGAGACAAAGATTGGAGCCACCCCACTTCACCCCACTGCGTGCCCAGCGAGTACAACTGTCCTGAGGCTGTGAAACGGGACCCTTGAAAGTAGCCCGACTACTGCTTTCGAACGCAGCTCGTCTGCAACCGACTGACAAGGCACATCTGCCTCGAATCAGCCCTCTTCCGGGGGAGGATGAAAGGGCTCCTAAAAGAAAATAGGCCAAAAAAAAGTTGTTCTCGGCTGTAGAGGAAGCCCAAGAGTGTGGGGCAGGTCCCAAGCAGTTTGTGGGTTTCAGTTTCGTTTTCTGACTTTTGCCCTACAGGACGTTGCTATTTTGTCTGTACCCTGTGTCTCCCCCTATTATAAAGCTCACAGACACCAGACCTACCACAAGGAGTTGCTAAAGTGCAAGGAGTTGCCATTGTGCACCTCCTTATGCAGGACTCCTGGGCATTGTTAAGATGCGGCTGTACTGTAAAGCACCACGGCTGTACTGTAAGGCAACACGGCTGTACTGTAAAGCCCCACGGCTGTACTGTAAGGCACCACGGCTGTACTGTAAGTCACTACAGCTGTACTGTAAAGCACCACAGTTGTACTGTAAGGCACTACAGCTGTACTGTAAAGCACCACAGCTGTACTGGAAGGCACCACGGCTGTACTGTAAAGCACCACGGCTGTACTGTAAGGCACCACGGCTGTACTGTAAAGCACCACGGTTGTACTGTAAAGCACCACGGCTGTACTGTAAGGCACCACGGCTGTACTGTAAAGCACCACTCGGAAGGGTCAAACCCAGGGACAGTTTGAGGTGGGAGGAGAACGTCCCTGCAACAATTGCCTAAAAGACATGTAAAAGACAGCATCTCTGAATGCCGGCTTGGTGGGGGTGAAACGTTAAGACATCGAATTACTCTGACGGCCGACTGCCTCTTAGATCCTCTGACCCTTTGACCTATTCACCTTTGACCGTTGGTACTGCAACACCTAAAGCCACAGGAAATCAGCACAAACACGAATATGAGCCCTCAACACATCAGACGTTTGAAAGCAGATATTCTTGTTATATATATATATATATATATATATATATATAGGTTTTCCTGTGCTGTGGCCTGACCCGTAACCATGTTGTCAGGCTGTGGCGCTATTATCTTCCACCTCTTTGTGAGGAATTAAAAAATAAACCTCCAGAGACAGAGATCGGCAAGTACTACACCAAGGACAAGTGTCTACACACACCCCACATACAATATATGATTACGTGAGCTTGTGAATGAAGAAGTGCCTGGAGCGGACCGGGTATGACCAGTCATCTGGACTCACCCAAACACACATACCCCCTCAGGCTACTGCACTGTTTGGACTAAACCTGGAGAGACGAAAGGAAGAGAGAAACAGAGAGGGAGAGGAAAGGAAGAGAGAGATGAAACAGATGAGCAGGAAAGAGATGTTGAGAAGTAGAAGATGGTGAGAGAGAGAAAAGAGAAGACAGAAGAAGAGAGACTGAAAGAGGAGAGGTAGACAGGCTGATGGAGAGGGTTAAAAGACAGAAGAAGAGAGACTGAAAGAGGAGAGTGAGATGGAGAGGGTTAAAAGACAGAGGAAGAGAGACTGAGAGAGGAGAGTGAGACAGGCTGAAGGAGAGGGTGAAAAGACAAAGGAAGAGAGACAGAGTGAGGAGAGGGAGACAGGCTGATGCAGAGGGTGAGGAGGGTAGCATTACCCACATTATCCCTAAAGAAATGTCAGAACACAATGAAACATTTTCAAGGTATTAAGGATTAGAATTGACAACAATTACATGTCAGTGGTTAGGGTTACTTTGACACCAGAAAGACAAGTTCCAGTTGAGAAATGGCCAAGGCCAAGATTTAATTCGGACCGTGGACTTTCCGCATTATACTGCTGTTGACATTTAAGGGATTAAATCTGCAGCGTTTACTTTGAATACAATTGAGTGTGTACGTGTGTACCTCTGCGAGTGTGTGAGATTGTGGTATTTGCCTCAGACAGAGGAAAGTGGTTAAAGAATTATTTTGTGTAATGTTGTTACATAAGTGAATAAAATGATGGCACTGTTTTCAGGTAGGATGTCGCACAATGTTGGATGTTCTTATCATTCTATCATGTATTTGAAACATTGCAATTAGCATATAACGGGTTTGAAGTGCATAAGTCAACGGTTGTTACATAAATCAGTGTTATTAGGTTAACCTGTATTACGTTGATGTTCCCACGGTATGAATTTTGGGTTCTTTTGAATTTCATCTCCTTAAGACACTCTTTCTGCACCACCTAACGTATACATTCGACTGGTAGAAGTGTACCACAACGGTGGTGACATTCATTTGTTGGTGCTACGTTTATAGCTAGCTAGCTAACAGTATGAAATGGCTAAACATGGTAGTCAGCCACAGACACTGACACGGCAAGGAAATGGAAAAAAACAGTGCCTCCATAATATGGGTCAGAACGTTCGAACAGTTTGGTCCAGAAACAAGTTTAACTCTCTGTAGCGAAGTAGCAAGCGTAACGATCACAGTGTTCTTCTCTACTTCAGTGAGACGCTGCGATACAGCGAAGTAGGCTAATGATTTTACCCATTATTAGCCATTTATGAGTGATTCTGTTTCTCTCCAGGGGCACTGGGGTCCCCAACCTATAATTCCAGATAGCAGCACAAAGTCAGTGGTGGGTATTGGCGTGTGTGTGTGTGTGTTCGGCAAGGCTTGTTGTTGACTGACGTGAGGGTCCCATTTGATGAAACGTATCGGTAGCCATTGCCGCGGCGACAGTGAGCCCATGCTGTCCCCCGGGGAACAGCAGATAATGAGAGGAGAGCAGGTTCTGCCGCATGAGGAGATATGACTGCATGTTCACTCTTCCTCAATCTCCATCTCTCTTTCTCTCTCCATCTCTCTTTCTTTCTCTTTATCTCCCTGTCATTCTTTCTGTAGCTAACTCTTTCTTTTTTCACTCTCTCCCCATTCTCTGCCATGGCCTCACACCTTGACAAAGACCTTTCAATGTAGACGATTCTAGTTAAAGTCTGTGAGCACAAAACGATTAGGAATTTTATTGAAACGTTAGTTTGTGTGTCTGCTCTGGATGTGTGTGTTTGTATGTGCGTTTCTGTGTTTGTCTGTATGGGTGGGACTGTGTGTTTGTGTCTGTTTGTCAGTATGGTGGGGTCTGTGTGTTTGTGTCTGTGTTTGTTTGGTTGGATCTGTGTCTGTGTTTGTCTGTATAGGTAGGTCTGTGTCTATTGTCTGTCTGTATGGGTGGGTCTGTGTTTGTGTCTGTCAGTATGGGTGCGTCTGTGTTTGTCTATATGGGTGGGTCTGTGTGGGTTTGTGAGGGGTCCAGAGCCTTTTCACTTTGGGACAGTTTTATAAACATTTCTTTGCCAAATGGAATAGAACATTGTAAATAAAATGTTTTGGTTGCAATTTAAATGCTCACTAAATCTTAGCAACGCTGTTGCTAACATAAACAATATTTAGAAAATGCAGTTGTTTACAGCCAGTACAAGAGTGGAACTGCATAGAAATGTATTACATTTGATTGGACCCATTTTGACCCTATTGGAAATATTTTGTCCATGCTGCCACTGGAGTAATTAAAACTGACTGATGTTGGGTGAAGTGTTTTTGAATATGTGTAATTATTGTTCACTACAGTCAAGCCCAGTTCACTGGGGTGTTTTGCACGGTGCTAGTTGCTTCAGTTGCTAGAAGGCTATATAGTAGCTGGAACTACAATTCCAAAAACGGCCTGTCTCTACTTTCGACTGCCAGCTAGACTCCAATCAGTCGAAAAGACATACAATTCTTATGTGTGGAACGTCATAATTATTCAGACTGAAAAAAAACTGCACACAAGGTCAGACCTTGAGAGAGCACTAACTATTTATTTTGGTTTTAGCCAAGGCTGTTGTTTGGGGGTGTGCATAATGTGCTTTGTCTAGCCTTTCTGCCTCTCAAAAGTATTCTGTGTGGTGAAACACATACACTGGTATGTTAACTGTCTTCAGAAAAATAATAACTCACAACATGACCACCTCCATTTTTCTGCTCCTTGATGATCTGTAATCCAATTTCATTGAAAAGGTTGAGATATGCAAAAGCAGCCTTCAAAATACCCAAGCAACAATTTGTCTGTTTTACACCAATTATGCTGTTTGTTTTGTCAGCTAGGCTTCTAGATACTGTGGGTAGACACACACACACACACACACACTTACGCACGCGCGTACACACACATACGCACACACACACACTTACGCACGCCCACACGTGCGCACGCGCGCACACACACATACACACACACAGACACACATTCACTGTGTTGCTGCTATCTTATTTATTCACCCTTAGTGGTTCATTGCCCTTAAGCAAACAGCAGAACAGCCTCAGCGTGGATTTCCTCGTTGACAGTGTCAGCACGTTTATAGACTTTATTAAAGTACCAGTACAGCTAGCCCCCAAGCTAACAATATATTTTACATGTATCCATTACAACAAACTTGGTGTTTAGACCTCAAGAAGAACCGGAATAAATATATAATTTTTAAAATCATTAGACAGATCATTAATTGTGTCTCAAATCAAGGAATAGAGACTATTGTGCTAAAGTAATTCCTGTCAAATTGTTTTTTCTGTACGTGTTTTATCATTATTGTAGTATATTTTATGTTTTATTTATTAGGTTGAGGATAAAAGACAAAACCCAAAGATGACAGAGGATCCAGATTCCAAACGAGACAGTATATAATTAGGGTTGGGTTAGGAAAAAATGGATTGCGGTTAGGAATTTCAATTGAAATTATTATTTTCGTCGTCACAATGATAGTAAAGTTACATTTGTGTTTGTCATGTGTTTTCACCCTTCCTTAGTTGCTATACCACCTCTGCCTCGGCGGTTTGCCTGACAGCAAATTAAAGCACAATGCACAGAGGCAGACAATAAATAAAAACTGCACTCCACTTCATCCATTCCAGGAAGCTTCTGATGTATGACGTTTTTTGCGTGGCACGGTTGTCTCTGGGCGACTCCGTGCCCTTCACACATTAAGTTGTAGGTACAAGCATAGGCCATTACTTGTCAATCAAAACGTATTGTCGCGAACAATGTGGGCAGATAAACCAATTCGGTCGCTGACCCGAAAGGCAAACACCGCACACCGGATATCTTGCAAAATAACTCCACGCACTTATGGTATATGGATTATTTTACATATCGAATCTCTTACAGAGCAGGATAGGTACAATGTTGATTTTACTTTATTCTTTTCAAAAGTCTATGGGAATTTGTCGAGAAGCATATGTTTAAAAAACAGTCTAAGTGACTGTGGTAAATTCTGCATTAAAGCACGAAGACGTGGTGGAAATTAGGCGTCACGAGGGCAGCCTGCAGGGATGGATTTGGCTTTGCAATTGTTGCGTTGTATTTGCGTGTCATTGAACAAGTTGTGTAGCCTACAATACATATTTTCCAAGTGCACTGTCCATGGTACTGATATAATTTGACCGCAAGTTGTGGGCACTCGTATTAATGTCCCCTTTGTCCCTGCATGTCTTTCATAATTACTGGGGTCAAATGTCCTTGACGGATACATCGTGTGGATGTGGGGAGCAGCCCACGTGCTTCGTGCCCTAGTATTTCCAGGATATTTTACACAAAGACTCCACACAGAGTGTCCTTTACCGTCGCCGTAAATCTGAGAATGCGCCGTGATTCTTGAACTAGCGCGTATCGTGGTTCGACCACACGATGGCTCTGTGTTGCCTCTTCTCCCCAACGCTCCGCGCATCAGCCAGCGTGAGATACTGCTAAAAACCCTCTACCGCGCGCCCTCCCCCCTCTCCGCCTGCTGTCTGTCGTGCAAGGCTGAGGCAAGCAGAGCAGGAGAAGCCGACTCTCGAGTCCCAGCAGTCAGTGTGAAGATGGTTGGCGGCTCGTGCGCTCGCAGGTTGGCCCGTCGCTCGCGGTCGGCCTTGATAGCGGCTCTCACCGTGCTGCTTGTCCAGACGCTGATAGTATGGAACTTCAGTAGCTTCGACTCCGGAGAAGAAGGGGAAAACGGCGGTGGTGGGTCGAACCTAAGGGAGAAGAGAGAACGGGTCGGCGGCGGTGGCTACAAAGGCAGCCGCGAGTATATGAAACGCGGGGTTCAGCTACAGCACGATCTTCCACAAGGGAAGGGATCCGTTCTTCACATACAGCAGCCGGTAAGACAGTATGATACAGTACAGTAGCTGTTGTATCGCATCTATACTGCCCAGATTGCGAAGTGTTTTGTAAATGAATAACGGAAGACAAGGATAAAACCGCTGTTTGGATATTTGTTGTCTCTCTTTGCTGGCACTTCAATTGCGAGGATTGACGGACTCAGACGCCGAAAGGAATGAATTAAACGAACTGGGGTTCATGCTGTGCTGTATTCATCTGCTAATTATCATCTTTTAAATGGAGATTTACCTTACGCTTATTTGCCTACATGTTACTTTGACCATCCTCCCGCGTAAAGGCTGACAGATGCAAAGGTGTTTCCGAATCCAATCTAGTCCGAAGAGAGCACTCTGAATCTTGTTTGTATTCATTCGCAGTGTAGCCCGCTGTACTCTATATCATGTCATTCAAAATGCCCGAGGGTCTGTTGCTTCAACCCCAAACTGTACAATCCAAGCAGTATTTCAGAAGTACAAATCCCAAATTTTTTCTAGGTGCGTATATTGATGTCCCGGGCTACTCTGTTTCTGCTAGTTTTGGTGTAGAAAAATCCATACAATTACACATACAATTTGAAACATTGTTAGCACTCTACTTATATACAGCCGTGGTTAAATCCACACGCTCCAGGGCTGCTAAATGGTATCGGGTTCCCACGGGAGCTCGTTGTGTGTTAGTTTAACTAGTCGTAGTGTTGAGACTGGAAGTTATAATAGATCATGCATGGAACGTCATTTGAAGTGAATTACCGTAGCCTACAGGTCGGTGTCTGTTAGGTTGTTAACGGCACGTTAGCTGCAATAAAGGCTTCAATTATTTTGTCAGAGATACCTCATCGAATTTTGTATGCAATTTTGTCATGGGGATAATGCAATATTTGAACTCTTGGTTTATTTATAACACACCAAAACTATTCTCTTTATGTAACATATACCCCAATTTCTCGGGCATTCTTCGGAACATGTTATATTTCCCACACCTTTCAGTCAATCACGGCTTTCATGTGTACATGTGGTGAAATATGGAGGCTACAGTGAAATGAGGCACGTAGGTTTCAGTCCACATACAGGATATCTACACTTTAATCTTTCTCCTGCGGCGGTAGGAGCTGTGACATTGTCTATATATCTATCTACTGTGTGTGTGTGCCCTTAGGCTGCAGACTAACAACAAAATGTATGGAAAGTCATTCCAAGGAGGGAAACGTGATGAAGTTGTCAAAGCAAGTAGTAGTGCTTGTGTGTGTGTGTCCATGTGTGTGTGCAGGATGGGTTTTTATTTCATCTGTATTCCTGTCCGGTAGTGTGGCTGAATTTGTTAAATCGTTACTGAGTTCTGACACACAGAATCAATTGTGACTGGGCGACAGGAAGATATTTGTCCAAACACATTCTCGCCAAACCAAACTATGGGGACGCGTCCTGAATAGCACCCTATGGCTCACAGGGAACACTTCCACTGATCAGAGCTTATACAGAGAATAGGCCTGGGACGTCCATAGTGGCTTCCAGAAAAAACCTTTACCATTAGGCTGTAACTGGCATATCATTTCCTGTGACCTTTTCGATGTTACGGTCCTTAATGTCTCCGCTCTGTTGCCTTGCAGTGGTCAGATAATGCGAGCTGCTCTGCCTTCCGGTTGTAACGCTGAATTGGCCCGACCTGTCAGTTTGCCTCTCGCTCCTTCCCGGCCCGCGCTCTGAGTACCGCCGGTGCCCCAGTCAACCAGTCGCCTGCGGACTCGTTGGTGTGCGGAGATCCCGTCCCGGTTAGGGGTCCTTGAGGCAGGTGCTTACAGCAAGATGTGGTTACGTCGACCTTAATCGTTAAAGGAAATCAGAATGATTGAAATATTGGACTGACGGGGGTTGTTAATAGTCAGTGTTTTCTGTGGAAACCCCACCGAAGTCGAAAGTCTTCATGCAAAGCTACTGCCTTTCATTCTTAAGGCAACACTAATGGTGGCCTTCTCTTTCGTTTAAATTATTAGCTGTGGTTCCGTGTGTAGTTTTCTTCAGTCTGGTTCTACTCCTAATAATGCATATAGACAGATTGTGTGTGTTCCGTCATGTCCTCTGGCTACATTTCGTTTGTTGGGTTTTCCGGGGGTAAACATATGTTCTAAATGGTTTTCCGGGGTGAACACGTGTTCTAAATGGTTTTCCGGGGTGAACACGGGTTCTAAATGTTTTTCCCGGGGTAAACTTATGTTTTAAAGGTTTTTTTCAAGGGAAAGAAAATTGTTTTTTCCAGGATCAACTGAAAAAGAGTTTTCCGGTTTATATATATGTTCTAAAGGGTTTTCCGATATGGACACATTTTTTTATAGGTGTACCAGGGTAAACGTATTTACTATATAATTCACATCCTTTAACTCTAACACACAATTTTGTTTTTGTGTTCTTGTGAAGACCTGAAACCTAACTTTAAACACAACGCTACATTTAGCATCAGTAATCTAAAGGTTATGCCTAAACTTAGCCTTATTGCCTAACCCTAACCTGTAATGACTAAACCTATATACCCTTAATGCCTAACCCTAAACTGTAATGACTAAATCTAACCTAGCCTTAATGCCTAATCCTAACCTGTAATTACTAAACCTAACCTATCTTTAATGCCTAATCCTAACCTGTAAAGGCTAAACCTAATATATCCGTAATGCCTAACCTTAACCTGTAATGACTAAACCTAAAATTAACCCTAGCTCTAGTTTTTCCCTAATTTTGACCACCATGTTTTTTCAGGTACACTTAAACGGATCACACACATATACACACTAACACAATCACAAACTCTGTTTAGGCCATGTTGTTTCTTCACAGAATTTCCTTCAAACCATTTCATGAACTAGAAGTGAAAATAAATGTCCAATTGTTTTAAACATCTGTTGATATGGCAACGGCATACCTGATAAAGACATCACTTAGCAGCATGCTGGTTACATTCCAAATGTCTAATTATTATCTTCTTTATATTTCCCAAAACAATTTTCCTACGTAAAGCTCAAATAATATTTAATTCAAAATATCAGTAAAACTAAATAGGCCAGTGAAAGTAACATAAAGACTGTATTGTCTTTTCTCCGACTGAAGTGAAATACATTAAATTATAGTCTCTGTATCAGTTTTGCACTTGGGATTTTTGCTGTGTCTTATATGCCTGTTCTATGGAATCAATCTATTCAAAGTCTGAGATCTCTCTTTCACCTCCTGTTTTCTCTCCTCTCTATCCCTTCACCCTTCTCTCCTTTTCTCCCCCTCTCCATCAACTCTCCTTTTGATGTACTTACTCTCCACCACTTCACTTCAACCTTCACCTCTATCTGATTTCCGCACCTCCACTACGTCAAACATTTACACTACTTAAAAATGGTCTTGGGATTGCATTAAGGTTTAGTCGTTAGCGGTTAGGGTTAGGGAACACGGGTTAGATGTTAGATCCCCAAAAGGATGCAAAGATAAACACGTACTGCGTGGAGAAAGAGACAGGCGGATTGGGAGATGGACAGATAAATGAGTGACTGACAGCTAGACAGATAGAGAAAGAAAAATGGAGAGAGAGATAGGTGGAGAGAGATGAAGAGAAATGTGAGTCATGTATGTTTAAAAATGAACAACATTTCCTACTCCACTGCTCTAAATAAGATATAATTAGAGATGTTTAAAGAAAAAATGCCTGATTTCTTTAACTGTTTGTCAAGACGAAAATGTGAGAGTAGATTGGTCTATCATTACAAAA
This sequence comes from Novumbra hubbsi, assembly GCA_016801125.1. Lineage (NCBI taxonomy): Eukaryota > Metazoa > Chordata > Actinopteri > Esociformes > Umbridae > Novumbra > Novumbra hubbsi. The sequence continues at coordinate 7,454 of JACXGK010005080.1, read as the reverse complement.
GGGAGACAATAACCCTGTACTTTTCTGAATTGTTGATTTAATTTGTTTTAATTTATTTGCGGGGTTAGTTGTTTTTCTTCCGTTTTTTTTAAAAGGTTTTATATGGATGTATATTTAACCATCCATTCATGCCGATAAAGCACATATTGAATTAGACACTAAAAAACAGGAATTTAATTGACAAACAGAGAGATGGAGAGACAGATGTTGAGACAGGCAGATGGAGAGACAGATGTTGAGACAGGCAGATGGAGAGACAGATGTCGAGACAGATGTAGAGACAATAGAGATGGAGAGACAGATGTAGAGACAATAGAGATGGAGAGACAGATGTAGAGACAATAGAGATGTAGAGATATAGAGACAGTAGAGAGGGAGGGACAGATGTAGAGACAGTAAAGATGGAGAGACAGAAGTAGAGACAGGGAGATGGAGAGACAGTAGAGACAGGGAGATGAAGAGACTGTAGAGACAGGGAGATGGAGAGACAGTAGAGACAAGGGAGATGGAGAGACAGTAGAGACAGGGAGATGGAGAGACAGTAGTTACAGGGAGATGGAGAGACAGTAGAGACAGGGAGATGAAGAGACTGTAGAGACAGTAGAGATGGAGAGACAGTAGATACAGGGAGATGGAGAGACAGTAGATACAGGGAGATGGAGAGACAGCAGATACAGGGAGATAGAGAGACAGTAGATACAGGGAGATGGAGAGACAGTAGATACAGGGAGATGGAGAGACAGTAGATACAGGGAGATGGAGAGACAGTAGATACAGGGAGATGGAGAGACAGTAGATACAGGGAGATGGAGAGACAGTAGATAAAGGGAGATGGAGAGACAGTAGATACAGGGAGATGGAGAGACAGTAGAGACAGGGAGATGAAGAGACTGTAGAGACAGTAGAGATGGAGAGACAGATAGAGAGATGAGAGGAAGAGAGAAGGAAAGACAGACAAAGGTTGGTTTAGAGAAAAACATGCAGAGGTGCAAACCGTGAGGTGGAGAGATGGAAGGAACAAGACAGACAGAGAGAAGCAGAGTGACAGAAAGAGAGAGGGAGATTGACGGAGAGAGAGAGGGAGATTGACGGAGAGAGAGAGGGAGAGAAGGAGAGAGATGGACGAGACAGACAGAGAAAGACAGAACGACAGAGACGTTGAGAGAGATAGAGAGACTGAGAAAGAGATATATAAGGAGGTTGAGAGACAACTGAAACGGGGCATTTGAGTGTCAGGACACAACCAGAGACATAACCCACCACACGCATGTGCTTATCAAGAAATAAAGGTCATTATCAAGGAACACATCTCAAGACGTTTTGGATTTCCGCTTTATGGCCATTTTGAAAGCGTTGGTTTTTTTCTATTCCTCCCAACCGAAATCCTCTTCAGTGTTTTCCGATTCCGCCAAGTGCTAATATTCCAGCTGACGTCACCTCACTGACTTCGGGACAGTAGTTTGAATTAGCACTCGGAAAAAAGGCAGGGGGGAACAGAGTCCCTTGCAGTTATTTGGCTTTGAACAGGACGTTGTAGATTACAGGCCTTGGAATACACTGAGCAATTAAAAAATCCCCCTTTTCCTGTTCAAATATTACATCACCGATGGCAAACCCAGTACATCATGTGAAAAAACCTAAATGACAAGTGGCTCCATCTCAATGAACAGATCAGCCACTAGAAACAGGCTGTACCGGATGACCATTCCAGGTTGGAGTTGCATTGATGGAAACCATTCGTTTTGAATGAGGTTTCAGGCAGAATATATATTTGCATGTTAATCTACAGGACGATTGCTTGTTTACGACGTGACGGGGCGTCCGAATGTTGATGGTGGTTTGTGAAATATGTTGCAATTGGAGATATTTACACAACAACAAAGACCATAACTTTGGTGAAATAAAACATCAATCTAGCCTTTCGCCTTGAGCCCAGGCACTTGCTAAGCCAATTGCAAGCTCCGATATTGTAGGCTCACACTGCAGTGGCAGACACACATCTGAACTCCCGGATTGATGTTCCGCAGTTAAAACCCGCATATGTTGTGATATCAAAATGATTTGGAGGCACAGTTTACGCAGTGAATATGCAATACACTATGTAATGCGTAAGCCTATTAACACTTAATAATCAATGGCGATTCCACTTTGATGTCTAGTACAGACTGCACTGTGTGTTACTAGATGAGATATTATGAATGGAGGTTCTTAATCTCTCGAGTTCAGGATTGAAGTCACAAATATTGCAGTACATGCATAGCAATTGACACCGCTGTCAAAGACAGTGAAGTGCTGCTTGAATTAATAGACTTCTCCGGAGTTTGCTAGCTAGCTATCCAACCGATCACTTTCTGCTCTATCAAACACATTTCTAACTGACAGAAGATGCCCAGACCATAATGTATGTACATTAAACTGTCTTTGCCACTATTTCATCACTAAGCCGATGAAATACGCAATTTAAAATGTTCAAAATACATAACAATTGCGCCTTTTATATAACAAATGCACACAAAGCTAATGCTAGCTATCTTGCTACTGCAGCTGTCATTGTAATTAGGCTATTAATTAATCACAATGGATTTGTTTCCATTAAAATGACAGAAGACATACTCTTCATCACAGATTTCCTTTTAAAACCCTGGTAGCACTATTACAGCAGTGAACTGCCAAATCATTGCAGAATTGTACAAGTTTGCTCACTGCACACAATTCAAATTTATCAACACTCGTAAACTCCCTAAAATGATTTGGCGACTAGAGTAACACGTCAACAAGCTGGACACGGTCACCACGAATTCAGCTATAACCAATTAGCCTGTAATATCCTGGTTACTGCTCGTCACCTGATATACATCAATTAATATCAGTAAAACCTCCACAATTCTGTCCTGCCGTTAACCCCTACTGTGCCATCTCACTCCAAGCTAGCAGCTACTTACTAAAAGCCACTTCAAGTCCAGGTGCTAAATGTGGGCTTCCCCGGCGAGGTCTTATGTAAGGACAGAGGCAACACTGTCTGCCTTTCTGTGTAGGAGTCCTGTGACTAGGCTGAATGACGCATTGCCCTTCGGTGGAACAAGGGCTGGTTTTCCCTTCGGTCACGGGACGTAGACTTATTAGCGCTGGTGTCTTCAAGACACGTCTCTACTTAGCGTGTGCTTTTGCCAGACTCCCTACAAAGAAAGAACTAAGTGCAACCTTAGACCAGAGTCAATACTAAATAAGATCGAAAGATTGTCTTTCCCTGTAATATTAGTTATTTCGGATTCTAATGTTTACCTTTCAATGATAACGATAAATGGGGTACTATTACATTTGTATTTGAATAAAATCTGTCTCTCCAACAAGGCATCATTTCAAGAGAGACCCAATGCAGCGTTTAAAAAATGTTTACTGTTGGTCAAACGTGCAGTTTTCACACAATCCCACAACCTTAAACAGTATTCAATGTCAGTTTTTTTAATGTTTATTCATCATTCCCCCCACCGATGACTCAGGCACACTTCTTCATACTGGGGCTTCCACAAGTTGTCTGACCGTTGGCCTGAGGTTTCCTGTCTGGTCCTAAACACAGACACGCATACAGACACACACTCACGCGTCACCGACGACCCCCGCTAGCTAACAGCTGCTGTGAGCGTGGGGTCAAAATATGGTGCAGCCTCAATCCCAGAGACCGCTTAATCACTGTGCTACACACACACACACACACACACACAAGACACACTCATAAACACGAAATACACGTCAATAAATAGCAGCAGCACAATGACTTTATCGTCATGGAAATAAAATGAACGGTTAACGGCAGGTGACACGCGGTTCGGGCTGCTTTTCCAAACCCGGCCGCTCCTGCTACTCCTTCCTGTGGCCTCACGGAGTTACAGCGGGCGGCCATGGCTAAAACAAGCTGTTGTCACAAACACCGTCCGGTTGCCACGGCAACACACCTCCCCGCAGCCGCGGCGCATGCAGCACCAGTCGGGAGCGCGCACGTGATGTGTGCGATGTGTGTGATGTGTGTGATGTGTGTGATGTGTGTGATGTGTGTGCGAGCTGAGCTTGGGCCACGGTGGCGAGGCCGCACACACTGAGAGCCTTCTCGCTGAGAGCTTCGCCCCTTGGTGTGAGGCTAAGCAAACACCGGAGCAGTCAGAGGGGTGTGTAGGTGTGTGTGCGGGCGGGTGTTTGGGGGGGAGCGTGCGTGCGTGTGTGTGCTGGATGGAGTGTGTGTTTGATTTTTTGCATGCCTCGTAGGTCCAATGAATTAAACTACTGTGTCTCTATTTTGCCTTCAGCACACATTGATGATAATGTCCTTCTGTTTTAGCCCATATAGCAGCCATTACAGGCCATTTGTGTTAGAAAAACACCCTTTCTCACTCCTGGGTCATGCACACACACACGCACACACACACGTGCAGGCCTTCATACGTACATACACACACATCATTCTGCTAGCGCCGTTACCTAACAAATCAGCTTGTGTGATATTCCGAGGCCATATCATTCTCCTACGGTTTCAGGTGGCTAGAATTTGTTTCAAATGAATTACTGAAATGCAATGTGATGAGTTGAGCTTCATTTTAAAGTGTCCATAACACGAAGGTTCTATCTTAAACGCACACTTAAATAGCACGTAAAATATACAGTGTATCTACGCACAATACGTCAACACAATCCACCAGACCTTCACACTGTAAACAAACAGCGGGAAAAGACTGAAACACACCCCCCAACCTGACAACCCTCTCCCCAGCCTCCCATCCAGCCTACATCTCCACCCCCAAGTCAAAGAATTCCATCTCACCCACAATGTGACCACAAGATGTAGACTAACGTAGCCAATTAGCGAGCTGGCTAACCTACCTTTTCTAAAAATGTGGAAAATGTTTGCATCCCAATCAAACAAGGACCCGTTGGAAGACGAGGGTCGCAATGCGCTGGCTCAGTACGGTGACGGGTCGGGTCGAGGTACCGCCCGCCCAGTTCTGGGCTCCAACACGCCAGCACCCGTCACGGTGCCTCTACACCGGTCCAGGCGGTTAGCTGTCTCCCAGCGCGTATACATCACATCATCCAGATGAACGAAGCCCCCTGACTCCATACCAATAACGCCCCAGGTAGTGCCCTCTACAGTGGACCTAGACGAGGTAACGTCGGGTGGAGGGCTGTTGCTTGTTAATGAACTAGATGGTTCCCTCCACGCAGCGTTCTCACCGAAGCCGGTGTTCAGTGGTCCGAACAGAAGGAAACATGAAAATCCTCCGCGCATCAAAATGTAAAAATAAACGTTTCACTCGATTTTTATATGTTTTCCAACTGACAAGCTTCCACAATGTTGGAGGTGCCAGGAAGAGAGTCGACGAGACAGCACAACGTGGCTTGCATTGGAGGTCAGGAAGGAAGTAGCAACAGTGTGCTCTAGCCCACGAAGTTGAGGAGGAAGATTGAACTGAAGAACCACATATCAACCATAACGCATGAAAGCAGTGGCTTATGGTTTGAGGCCCAGCCAACTTGCCGTCATTGAGTCAACCGTGAATTCCGTAAGGTACCACAGAATTCTTGAGGCAAATGTAAGGCCGGACCAAACACGAATCTTGCAACCAGACAATGATCGAAAGCACACATGCAAAGTTACAGGAGAACTGCTCGAAAAGAAATGAAGGATTATGGAAAGGTTGAGTGAATGGACAGATCTCAATCCTATCAAAATGCCATAGAGAGGAATTAAATCGGGCCTCATGTGCAAAATAGTCTTCAAACATGACACAGTTGAAGTAATACTGCACAGAGGAGTGGGCAAAAATGTCCCCTAGCCGTTGTAAGAGGCTGATGAGATTTGTGAGAAACAGCTACATGTAGTAGTTTCAGACCAATCATCTATTGAAGCTGGGGAAGTAATTTGGTTTCCTGCTCTATGAAATTGCATTTCCGTTGATTTTGTTTATGACTTAATGATTGAAAAGTATAATCTTCCAATATCATTTGTTGAATTAACTTTTTCTTTCTGCCAATCGTGAGGATTAAATATCCATATCACCAAGTCTGTAGAAAAAATACACAACTTTCCATGCGGTGTACTTACTTTTTCACACATGTGCTTCAGACGTATATCTCAGTGGCCCCCCCCCAAAGAATCTCTAAATAATAACGATCTCACCGATTCACGCTTTAAATGGGCAGTTCATTTTGGCCACAGCCACCACCCACGCCCATTGTCTTTGTGTCGTCCAATCGGCACACTCAGAGGCGGAGCCGCGCTCTGGGCCCCTGCTGTTCTCCCCGTGGGAGGTTATTAAATGCGATGCGGTACCTCTGAAGCACCCCGGCCTCGCCGTCCCCGTGTCACAGACGGTCACCTGGAACCACTTGAGCAGCCCTCTCATTGGAGAAACAAACACGGTCTCTTGCCACAGCTCTCGTGGGAAATCTCCCCAATATGGTGGCACTAAGTCCCCTAATTCACACGTAATTAGACACACAGTACACACACGCACGGGGCACGTAATGACGTGTGTTAATCGAAACCATTCGCTCAGTATCTCCTCCGCTCTCGTCGCGGTAATCCCTGTGTGTTCTTATCCTAATAAAGACTCTCATCATGACGGAGGATGGGAGGAATAAGAGTGAGGAAGAAGCCAGGCTGAAGCGTTCCGTACTGGGCAGAGATACGGGCGGCTTGGCCTGTCAGAAGGAGCCTTTTGTCCTTCTAGGCTAAAGAGCCAGAGGCCAGTAATTGCCGACGGTCTCTTCGCTTCGCTCCCCTGCTTCTCTTTTCCCCTCTCACCACTGGAGCCGAACCAGTGTGTGTGTGGGTGTGTGTGTGTGTGTGTGTGTGTCTGCGTGAATTCCTCCAGTAGTTTTGTCTCAGTCTGAGATTAAGAGAGTGAGAGGGTTGTAACATGTGAGACATAAGAAATGTGGAATGAGAACGGAGAAAATAAATATTAATATCCCTTTTACATCATACATCCACTCAAATCCCAAGCATAATCCTCCTGACAATCCGGTGAGTTTGGACTGCTGTGTAGTAAATAGTGTAGAAATACGCTCGCTCGCTCACACACACACACTCTCACTCAAACACACTCCGTCATGGAGCAAGCACATCTTGAGCAAGTTGGCCTATGCTGGACTAAAACCAATATTATGCAATTTTACACATCTTTGCCTAATAGTTGAGGATAGTATATAGGATTAGGGTTAGGATTAGGGATAGGTTATCAGATCCTATATAACACTGCTGTAACACCCCTACAGCCATATGACCCTATGTGACACAGCCATACCACCTCTATAAACCAGATCATACATAACACAGCCATAACACCCCTACAGCCATATGACCCTATGTGACACAGCCATACCACCTCTATAAACCAGATCATACATAACACAGCCATAACACCCCTACAGCCATATGACCCTATGTGACACAGCCATAC
>JACXGK010005079.1:5796-34872 GCA_016801125.1 Novumbra hubbsi | reverse complement strand
CACAGGTCTTTAGGTCTGCTGTTAATATGTAGAACGGGTTAGTGTGTAGGTAATACACAGGTCTTTAGGTCTGCTATTAATATGTAGAACGGGTTAGTGTGTAGGTAATACACAGGTCTTTAGGTCTGCTGTTAATATGTAGAACGGGTTAGTGTGTAGGTAATACACAGGTCTTTAGGTCTGCTATTAATATGTAGAATGGAATACGTTTTATGTGTGTTGTGGTGCCAAGCAGTGTTGCCGCTCAGACAAGGATTATCAGCCTGTTATGGGGACAAGCAATAAAAGATTTTCATGCAAAGGAAGATCTATTGGGTTCTTCTCGGGCAGCGGCTCTTTCATTATGTACTCACCACATCAGGATATGGGCACAGGTTACTGACTTAATGGGATCTGTCATGGTGCCACACAGTGTCACAGGATTTGGTGACAATCTACACAAATTCCATGCTACAAAATCGTGACCTGATCACGCAGAAAAGGCTTTGACATGGGATCCATCAGCGGCTATGTATCCCACATTTACGGTAGCCAGTTTGCAAAAAACATATTTCTTTTGAACACCTTTGATTTGGGAATGGGTGGGAATACATTTTAAGCTGCGTAACAATGGTCTCAGTACAGGCTCTGTGTGAGGTAACAGAAGAATTAACAAACAATACAATATTTCACTCCGTCTCCTGTAGAAAAATTGCCTGTTTACGTGCGCATGTAACAAATTTCTAATAAGAAAATAATGTACAACCCAAGATATTGTGTTGCATGACCTTGTCTACTGCTAAGTTTGGCTGACAAGACTGAGAAGAAAGTATTAGGAAAGCCTCCATGTTTTTAGGTTTGTTCACCACTTTATGCAAATCTGGACCATGCATCAACAATAACATACGTTGGTTTTTATTGATACAGTTTTTTAATAACGATAATAAGTAAATGAAGATATTGGCCTAAACAGTTCCTACAGGTTCACTTGCATTGTATACATTGTAGGTCAACTAGTGTGTTTACTGCACACTATGTAATACAATTTATAATTTTCTATCTAGTTTATGTTGTGGTACAGTTTACATTAACTCTATGCTTACCCAAACATAACCCCTATTCTAATCCTAACCTTCACCCTAACCTAACCCCTATTTTAATCCCTACCTTTACCCTACCCTAACCCCTATTTTAATCCCTACCTCTACCCTACCCTAACCCCTATTCTAATCCTAACCTTTACCTTACCCTAACCCCTATTTTAATCCTAACATTTTCCCTAACCCATGTTTTAAAACCAACCATAACTGTAGCATTAGCAAACAGTTGTAACAGACAGAATCATAGAATGAGCACTCATCTCCAGATTGACATCGGGACTCTCAAAGGGGTAACTGCATATATTCTGACTGCTGATACAGGTGACATTCCAACACATAACTGGGGCCCAGAATTAAGACCATTAAACCGTATCGGATAGTGCCAAACCCTACTCACCCAGTCACATATTATATTTTATGTGATATTTTAATGACAGCATCTATTTTCTGCACAAAAGCCATGCAAGGATATATATTCTGTGAAACAAAAAAGTAATTAAATGACTACAAATCCTATCCATCTATCTACTTACTTATGTCCCGTATGAAGGTTAAGAAAATGGCCACATATTCTATTGACATATCCTGACCTTGTCTGAGGGCAGTCCCCTTATAGTGTTCCAGCTGTTGGTTTCGCGAAAGTCCCATATTGCTTAAGCCTGCCAGTAGATCCTTGAATCACAGGCCTGGAACAGCTGGGGAACAAGCTCTGCTATTGTTACAGCCTTTACCTGAGGACTGTATGATGGATGGACACATCTCATTTACTAACAGGAGATATTTTCTATTAAGAGAGAGGCCTAATTCATTCCCGTTTCTCTGTATGTGTATTGTAATTGGTCTCCGTGATTTGTATTGTATACATTTCCCAATTAATGTCACCTTGCATTAACTGCTTTGTGTATAAGAGCATTGGTCAGGGGGTTAAATACTTTTGCAAGGGCCTGTATTCCTTTTGAGTCATGCAACCGCTGTTCAAGTAGAGGCGGAAATCAAGACAAATCATGTAATGTCAGACCTTTTTCACCTTCATTAAGGCTCCCAATTTTTAAGTAAAAAATATAAATTAGTAAATAAAGAATCTGTTATGCCTGGATTAAAAAAGTGAGCACAATACAAAACATATAATTAATGGAAGCACATTTTGCAGTAAGTCAGTTTAGAGAGGTCCGGCATGTTTGCCAACTTTCAAGGAGATCTCCTGGGTGGCGCTTTCTTCAGCCCATATATGGTTTTATACACAACTGAAGGTTGGGGTTCTGATATTTTGCTTTGCAGGGTATTCCTTGGTTGGTTTTGCTGTGTGTTTCATATTGTTGTCATGTTGAAAAGTTTCTAATCTTTCTAATAGGGCTACTCATTGCCCTTTTATCTTTCCACGAGCCCGTCCCCATTGTATGACGCATCCATAGTAGGTACTGTGCATCCTGTTTAGATTGCCATGGACCTGTTCATAACCTCCCTAGCTATTGTCTTGCCCTGTTATACCATTTCAAGGGATGTCTTGATCTTTGCAATGTCTTGGTTGTGCCACCTGGCCTCCACTTTATAATGGTCTAATGGTTCCATGACGAATTTAATCAAGGGCTGCAACAACCAATACATACAAATGAATAATGTCGACAATAAAAGAATGTTTGCAAACGTTATCTCGTTTACCCCTAATAATGTCAATATTTAAGTTCCTCGTGCCCTAGTGTTTCTTGTAAGACATCGTTTTATGTTGACATTTGTGTATTAGGGGACATCGGAGTAAAGTCGTTGTAATAAAGAACCTTGGTTAAGTTACATCTGCGCCTGTGTGCTGCAACATTGCTACCTCAAGAATGTTGTAGAAAACCTCAAGGAACAGTTGACTTCATTTAGGGCTAATCAGATGCGCACAATTATGCAACTGACAGTATTTTAATTCAGAAAAATATAAAATGTTAATATATCGCGGCTCAACGAACGGAATATATTAAAGATCAAAATGATTGCTGTGGTATTGGTTGAGAACAAAATGATGTAACAACGGTCTATGAAAACCAAAACCACCAACTGATGGAGGGTTGGATTCAGACTAACACCAAAAATCTAAGTAAACAATTGAAATCATAGGCTGTTCCAACTTGTGTGAATATCGCGGCCAATCATATTGTGACTCAGTAGAGTGCATAGCCCCCATGTGCCTGTATGCACACCAGACAATGTCTGGGCTTGTTTCTGATGAGTGGGCGGATGGTGTCCTGAGGGATCTCCTCCCAGCCCTGGAGCAGGGCATCAGTGACCTCTTGGACAGTCTGTGGCTCTACAAGGCAACATCGGATGCACAATAGATAAAGTCCCTGATGTTTTCAATTGGATTCAGGTCTGGAGAATGTGAGGTCATGCCAATGGCATCAATACAGTCGTCATCCAGGAACTGCCTACACACTCTGACCACATAAGGCCAGGCCATTGTCCTGCACCAGGAGGAACCCATTGCCCACTGCACCAGTGTTAGGTCTGATGATGGGTCTGAGGATTTCATCCTGGGACCTAACATCAGTCAGGTAATTGCTGGCAAGCATGTGGAGGTCTGTATGACCTCACAGGGATATGCCTCTCCTGGCCATCACCGACCTACAGCTAAACCTGTCTTGCTGGATGATGTTGCAGGCAGTATAGCGTTCACCACGGCCTCTGCAGACTCACAGTGTGAACACGTGCACAGAGTGAACCTGCTCTCATCTGTAAGGAGAACGGGGTGCCACTGGTGAATCTGTCAACTCTGGAGTTCCCTGTGGAATGCCAATCCAGGTGCACGGTGCTGGGCTGTGAGCACAGGTGCCACTAGAGGACGTCAGGCACTCATGACCATTTGGTCAGAAACATGCACACCAGTAGTTCGCTGGAGGTCATTCTGTAGGCGTCTGGCAAGGATCCCTGCACAAAGTAGTTCTGCTGCTTGGTTCATGCCTTTCTATGGCTCAGTCCAGATTTCCGTGTGTAACGGCCCGTCTCCTGGCATTTCTTCCAAGCTCTTGAGGCTGTACTGGGGGACACAGCAAACCTTCTTGCGACAGCACAAATGAATGTGCCCTCTTGGAGGAGCTGGACAGCATGTGCAACCTGAATGGGCTGCAGGTACCGCCTCATGCTACCTGCTTGTATGTGACAAGGACATTAGCAAAATGCTAATTTAGAGGACAATCAGTCGGGAAGGATAAGGAGAGAGCAATTGTCAGTGACAAAACCATTCCCTCTTTGGGGGTTTTCTTGCTGTTGCCTCTTCAGTGCACCTGTGGTCACTTTCCTTTTTCACAATCACTTATGGTTCCTAACTGGACAGATTGTTGTACCTGAAGTTGAATTGCCTTGGTGTCATACTGTGATACTGTCACAGTATGTATAAAACAAAGTAAAAAATATTTGCAAAGTAACCATGAAGTTGAAGAATTAGCTTGTCATTTCGACTGGTAAATATGTGCTAATGTTATTGCTTGTTAGAATGTCTTGTAAATGAGGTAAATAGGACTGTGGTGTTTACCAGTGAGGTCTGTAACACTTGCAGTGGCACCAAGCAAGCGAAATGTGAAATAGCATTTGTCTGCATTGGCTTGTAATTACTGCAAATAGGTATAGAACCTGGGCATGATCAACATTGATGTTTGAAATATATATATAGTGTATTTTTTTGTCTTCTAAAAATTATCATTGCCTACATTAGCTATTTGTTATGGAGGTAGTATTCACATTCACTTTGAATTCTATAACTTGAGTTATTTTATGGACAGACCAATAAAGTGGAACTAGATTCTAGATTTTGTTTAGGAGACCTTGTTTTTATGTCCAAAATTGATCATTGCTAACATTATTAATTGGTTTGTGCTGTTGTGAAATGCACAAATAACACTGTTTGTGCTGTGGTGAAATGCCAAATAGTGCTGTTTTGCAACATCGCCCAGCACTAACACCTAGTAAAAAGCCAACAATAACGAAATCATATTTTCAGTCAAGGTAACTGTACCACTGTCATTTTCACAAACTAATGAATCAGTAATTAAAGGTTTAAGAATATTTCAGACCACAAATTGAATCATGAATTTGAAATCATCAGATAACAAAAAAAACATTATAAGCAGAAACATTTCTACTAAAAACATTTCACTATGTTGATGTACTTCCAAGGTAGGCACAGTTGGGCCCTTATGTCAACAGAATCAGAGAATACAGCCCCACCCCTCCTCCTAAGGGCAATTATAGTAACCAAAGAGCTACCTTTTGTTTTTACTATGAGTATCTGTAATAAAAAATATACACCCCGGGAGACATGAGCCCCTGCCCTTTTCCCATCAGACTCACTAGTGCCTTTTCTGTCCCTCTGTTATCTGTGCCCATGTTCTTTCTGTATGGCATATACGTCATTCACTCAGGCGGCCATACATCGTCAGTGTGTTTAATGCGCATTGTGGAAGCTCACAGTTATGTGGAAACCGACGGGCACAGAGCGCCAGTTCCTCTGCTTGCGTAAATCCAACGAGACCCTTTTTGTCATTTTGGCCGATGCCCTTTGAATGGTCTGTACACGGCTCTGAGAGGATATCTGGTTTTTACAAGCCCATTACAATTTCATTCATATGGAGAGTTATTAGAAAACGTTTTTGTTCTGCAACAAGTTTAGAAAACAGTTCAGGATTCCAAAATTACAAGTGAATGCTGGAACCAGCTTGGTTAAGTAAGGGTTATTAGAGTGTCAAGGGAGAAGGAAAATACTCCCGACCAGGAAAATGTATTATCTTTCTGTTAATATAGATGATAAATACACAAATAAGGCATTTTGATTACCAGAATATAGGTATACCCCTGTGAATAGTATCATTATGTCATTTAATAAAAATGTTGTAGTAAAGTGAATTATGTTTAAAGGTTCCTAATCTAGATCAAAAACTTAAAAAACAGAAGGTAACTAACAGAACCATCAGGTAGCGGTCCCAATTCTATTAATCTTTAACACAGGTCTTCTAATGGCTGATGTCGAGTATAGAGATAGACAACTGTGGCAACACAATGTCTGGATGTTTGTGGAACACTCACCCTTCTTCTCAGCCATTTGTTCTCACTCAAAGTAGAAAATTAAAAATAGTGAAATGTCTTAGTCGCTCTCCTTTCCCAACTTCTGTGATGCCCAACCTGGCCCCCAGATTTATTTTCAACCTGAATAATTAAGATGGCATAGAAAAGTGAATGTTAATTAATTGTAAGACTGGGGAGAAGTGGGTTAAACAAGTTAAATAAACCAAAGGGCAAAGTGAGCTGTTTTGAGCACAAATGACTAATAGTCCAGGCTAAAGGGGAATTATATATTTCTTTCTATGGAATACCATTGTAGTAAACGTGTTTTAACTGTTATTTGGCCTATTCTTACAGTTATCACAGAAATTGGTTATTATGTGGCTTCCCCAATACATTTTAACATCTCAGTGAATCCCTATAAAAAAAACGTTTCTGTTTTACTATCATAAATGAAATCAACCCTATTATTATTTCCTATTAATATAATGCAAGGGGGGGTCTAACTTTCAAAGAATTAGTTACTATAAAAACCATACAAGAAAAGTAAAAAAATAAATGCATATGGTTGGTTCCGTATGAAAACCTGTATGAATATTTCAATTATAATTCAGAAAACTGAAAATCATCACTGAACACCTTAAGGGATTTCCACTCTTTCCCCTATGTCCTGGGTACACTAGGTAGATACCATCCAATTCAGTCTTGATAGAATGTGCATGAACGTTACTTCGCATATGTAAGACAACACATCGTTCTAACATCTCATTCGGATACTCACCGCGCTCACCTCTCTTTCGCACTGGAGTATAACTGCTTGATAAGTGTAATAAAAATGAATTCACAATTACTCGAGAGCCTCGCTGTTCCATCCGGGGTTCAGGTACAAATAGGCTGTAAACTCCACACCGAACATTCCTAGTAGGCTACCAACCTACATTTTTGTTAACAGGTGGTCGTTTGACTACAAATAGTACACGCAACCAAATAAAAGTTACTGTTCTCCGTTGACAGATGAAAATAAGATATTTTTAACACAAATCTCGTTTCAATGCTTATCCAAAGTTGTTTTAAAAAGTAAAATAAAAACAAGTCCTTTTAGCAGCGCTTCTTCTACACAAGCTTGTGTTCATAGCCTGATGCAAAAAAGTAGCTGTTGACGTCATGAGAAGGTCAAATGGCAGATCAGAGCGCTAGACTAGACTTCAAGGCCGTTTCTTCTAAGGTTTGCGTTAACTCTCCAAATTCCCCTCAACTAATTGAATGTTTCCTAGTTGTACACACTTTAGATGCGAATAACCAAAAACAATTTTTGCCTCACATTCATCTTTAAATGTTATTTTTGTTTGCCTTGAGTGTAAGGTTACTGTTATAACAACAACACTGGCCCCAACATTTAATTATGAAATTGGATTTAGATAAGCAATTGAACATCTGCTTTCTAGGTTACACTTAGAATCTGCAATCCTACATATTTGGGATTTTCTAATTAACAGTAAGGGTATGCAATCCTGTTCTGTCATTGAAGCATTTGGTGAGGTTTAAATAATTCACTTTCGTTTCTAACCTTACCCTAACCTTTATGCTAAATTTCACTATATTGGTTATCTAACCGTAACCATTTTTATTGTCTAACTGTACCACTCATCAGAACTTAATTAACAAACCTAAACACTTAAGCATTGTTTGTAGTGCAACACTTTTTTCGGCAAACATCCGCACTTGGGAGTTCACGTAATCAGTACCAACGGACTCTCTACTATCATATATAGGTGCCTCTTCATATTTAGGAAATTGTGTCTTCTATAACAATGTTGTGAATAGATATTGTAGAGTAAATGTGACCTAGGCTGTTTTGCAGTGTAAATTGTACAACAAACACATTTACAACAGCTAACATTATTATTTGTATGTTGTTAATTTGTTTGTTAAAACTCCACAATACATAGAAGAAACCAATCGTACACAACATCTAGAAATGTCAGCGCCTTTGCTGGGCCCAAGCTCATTTTAGATGGACTGAGACAAACTGTCCTATTTTTTGGGAATCATGGACACCGCAACCTCTGGGCTGTAGAGGAGAGGGACCATCCATTCTTGTTATCAGTGCACAGTGCATAAGCCAGCATTCATGATGGTATGGGGGTGCATTAGAGCACATGGCATTACTTGCACTTCTGTGAAGGCTGAACAATATATATGAAGAATATATATATCCTTTGAAGCAACATATACTGCCATCCAGACGATGTGTTTTCAGAGAAGGCCTTGCTTATTTCAGGAGGACAATGCCAAACAATATTCTACAGCGCCACAACATGGCTCTGTAGTTAAAGAGACCAGATGCTAAACTGGCCTGTACCCTTATTGAAAACATTTGGCGCTTTATGAAATGAGAAATACAGCCAAGGAGACCCAGAACTGTTGAGCAGCTGCAATCCTATATTAAGCAAAAACAGGACAACATTCCACTTTCAAAACAACAGCAATGGGTCTCCTCAGCTCCCAAACACTTACAGAGTGTTTAAAAAAAAATAAAAAAAGGAAATTCAACAAAGTAATAAACATACCACTGTCTCAACATTTTTGAAACATGTTGCTGGGATCAAATTCAAAATGGTAATGTATTTTTACAAAAACAATAAAATATCTCTGTTTCAACACTTGATATGTGTCACGTTGCCATCGCAGGACGGAGCCTCCACTGCTCGCGTGGCGACAGTGGAGGCTTGCATTTCAGTTCAAGGAATAAACTATACCTTGCAACTTACCTTCCTGCACCTGGGTCCGTCTTCTTTCACGCCATCACAATATGTTCTCTTGGTACTATTTCCAATTAGATATAAGGATACATGATTTGCACATCATTGCATTCTGTTTTAATTTGCATTTTACGGAGCAGCCCAAATAATCTAAGGCTTTTATTTTTGGAACAGTTTCAAGAATGCAAAAAGGAGAAGTACAAGTAAATATAGACAGAAAGACGCAGCTAAGGTCTTCACTGCGGATGTAAAGGCATAAAAGTGACTGAAAGATTGAAGAAGCATCAAATATGGCTTTGGGACTGCTACAAACTGGGTGGGTGGGGCTGATGGTCTCACTTATACTGCAAGGTAAGACTGACATGACGTTATACTCATTATCATTGTCATACTGAACTCACGTTTAGGTTAATTCTCTCCTTATCCCAGACTGCCGTGTGTCTGTCCTATCTAGTGACTGGGCTGTACTTGTACCCTCTGCCCCGATGTGTGCCGGTGCGGGCTCCTCCGTGGTCCTCCCCTGTTCCTACAACTTCCCTATGCCTTACAGGGTACTGTCTGAAATGTGGTGCCGAGACCAGAGCCGCTGCATCACCCCAAGGTATGTATACCACAGCCACGGCATCCTTCCTGAGCTAGCATACCAAGGCAGGGTGGAGTACTTGGGAAAAGAAGGAACCAGGAACTGCTCACTGAGGATCTCTGATTTGAAGCAGTCTGATAATGGGAAATACATGTTCTACTTTATCACCAACCATCCCGTTGAGAAGCCACCTGAACAGACTGGAGTTACCCTGCTGGTTGCAGGTAAGACCTCCTAATAATTCGCCTAGACATGCATAACATATAAATACTCTCCTGAAAACAGTCTGCTATCAATATATGATGAAGTAACTTATATATTGTTTGAGAAACAAATTACATCTTCACAACTATCAGCATTCAAGGTTTATGTACTTACATTTAAGGTACAACAATTTGACTCCTAAAAATAAGAGAGCAATTGAGTATATAATCAGCCCCAGTCTAGACTGATTACAAGTCTCTATTTTCCACAGACATAATGTCACTATTTCTAAGTCACGCTGGAGAGAGGAGCCATTGTTTCCTCTTTAGTATGATCACATGGTTTTGAGATACTTTTACAGTTTTCTAATACTTTCACAGGTGTAGCCTATTTCCAAATAAAAAAAAACATGGAATCACTGGTAATTTCTCTTTGAGTGACAATGTTATTACTTACACATGTTTTACAAATCCTTTAGATAATTCCAGTGAAGTTGCAGTGTCAGTCAGTCCCTCTGGTGAGGCTGTTAGTGGCAGTACACTGTTGTTATCCTGCTGCTGTACCACCCAACCCCAAGTACAGAGCTACACCTGGTATAGGACAGGATGCTCCAGGCCTGCTCACTTGGGACAGATATTGACCATTATCAATATCAGCGCAACAGAAAGTGGAAACTACTATTGTGAGGCTCAAACCACAAATGGGTCCTATAACTCCTCTGCAATGCATATTAATGTCCAGTGTAAGTTTTTGAAAATACAAACACACATCTATGCACTGAGGTACACAGTAAAACGTATTCATACAGTACAATCCTTTCTATTTCCCCAAAATATACATTCTGTGTAACATCTTCACATGTATTTCATCCTACTTAACTTTTGCGTTTAAAGTCCCGCTCATGGTCATTGGATGTTAACTGTTTTCAATGTATAATTTATTTGTGTGATAGGAGTTTGCCCTTTTACTTGACAACTGAATTTTTACTGAATTACTTCTTCAGAAACATTTTTAATCCAGTTAAATTAAATAAAAAAATTCTCGGACATTTTTAAGAACCATATAACACAACTACCCACACGCACACCTTTCTGCCCACAGACGCGCCTAGAAACACATCCGTGTCAGTCTATCCTCTTAGGGAGGTAGTACCGGGCAGCTCTGTGACTCTGTCATGCACCAGTGATGCCAACCCGCCAGTGGAGAGCTACACCTGGTTTCACAGGGCAGAAGCACAAGCCTCATTAACAGGGACAGGGAGGAGTTACAGCATCGCTAGCGTTCGTCCCGAGGACAGTGGTCAGTACTGCTGTGTGGTGGTGAATAAGCATGGATCACACAGCTGTGACGTTACAATCTCTGTGGTAAACGGTAGGTACACGGTGATGCATTGACAGCATACAGCATGTGCCCATTTCAATAAATTACATGCATACCATTGTGCAGCTATCCACGGCTTGCAGATTTCACAGTCGTTTCTCCTCTGCACAGTAAATGCCAAGTCTTTTTCACGGTGGAGGAGGTGGCTGACCGTGGCGATCCCTGTCGCTCTGATACTGATCATCATAATAACAGTGGCTCGCTTAAGGATGTGAGTGAAGTCAAACAATCTAAATGAAAGTGATCTGTTGTCACTTGATGTACCGATTCGTGCTTGACTGTACATCAAGTACTCCTGTACTCTTAAGATTATTCATCAACAAATTTTGATCCACAATAATGTTCCCATATAGGAAAGGCGCATCAAGTCATCAAGCAATGAGTCTCCCAGAAACCAACATTTCACTGCCATTATCATAATCAAACATCAATCAAATGAAACTTGCAAATGGATGAGACCGCTGCATTGGCTACAACTGATGGGAACTGAATGACCTGTGGAGGAGTGCCTAGTTTACAGCAACACAGTTGTACTGTCTGATAACTGGTAAAAAAAAGTATTTCAATCCCATTTTTTTGGTGGAGAATTGGTTGTTCTACTGTCTGAGCATTCGGAAAGACTACAGACCCCTATCACTTTTTCCACATTTTGCTACTTTACGGCGTTATTCTAAAATGATTTATTTATGATAAATTTTCAATCATTTTAAAATGATCAATTATCAATCTACTGTACACATATTGGGACCAAGTGTTTGCAAGTGTATGAAAAAATAAAGACCAAACATTTTACATTTACATGGTTTCAGATGCTTTGTTATGACAAATGAATTTGAGCTCACGTGCATCCTGTTTCCAATGAACTAACTTGGGAGGTTTTTACAACTTGACTGTAGTCTACTGGTGTCACATTTAATTGACTGGAAATGTAGGGTACAAGAACCCTCCAGAGATGGGTAGAAATCGTTGTAAAATTGGTTGATGTAAATATAGAAGCAATTTCAAGGAGTAAACATCTCCTACAGCCATTAATCAATCTATTTTTTGGGAGAGTTTAGCCCTACTTACAGAATTCACCCGACTGAGATTCAAGGGGCGTACTGCTTGCTTCAGGTCCTACCACAGTATCTCGATTTAATTTAGATCAGGACTTTGAATTTGACAATCCAAAACACAAATATTTACTTTCTTTGATTGATTTGCTTTAATTCTTTTGGATCGATGTCTTGTTGGAAGACTCATTTTTGGCCCAGCTTTAGCTCCTTCAAGGTCAACAAAGAATTAACACTTCTGTTGATGATGTTCAGTTAACCATATTGGTCTGTTGAGAAGGTTCTTTAGTTGTTTATCTTTGCCAAACATAGCATTTTTGACAGCAGTGACTTCATCCTAGCAACCCTCTCATGAATGCCATGTCAATTTAGTGTTCTTCTTACGGTTATAACATGTTAAGTAAGCTGAGATGCAAATCTCCAGATGTTATGTTTGGTTTGACATTTACCTAATTAAATATTTTTCTTGTGGCTCTTACACCTGCACGTCAAGCCTTGTGGTCACCCAACCCTCACTAGTGGGCAGCTCCCGCTCAGCCAAGGCAAAACTCTTCTCTGTCTAGGAACCTCAATGTTGGAACAAACGTCCCCGGACAACAGAGTCCCTGCCAATCTTTAGAAAGGGGTTGAAAACCTACCTCTTTGATGAATATCTTAATTAAGTTGTGTATCCCCGCCACCACAGTCCCACAGTTGATAGTGCATGTCATACTGTTGCCGTTGTATCATAGAGCTCAAAGACAGGATTGTGTCGAGGAACAGTTTTGAGGATGGGTAAAATATCTGCTACATTGAAGGTTAATAAATGCATAATGGCCTCTGTCATCCCACCAACACTCTTTCTAGAGAACCTGGTCACTGACAGAACACTGACAATGGTCATTGACAGAGCTCCAGAGTTCCTGTGTGACTAAATACTTTTCCTTGTAGATGTTTCATTTGGAAAATATAGATTTTAATCAATGTACTATGATTTTATATCTGCTTTTTATATTTGGTGCAACAGTAAACCAAAGCCATATTTTCAAGTTCTCTTTTCTTTCCTTTTTCTCCAATTTCTCAGTAGTGATTAGACACATACCGTCTGTGTTTCTACATATCTGTTAGTCAGGCCAGTTCTGCTTTACAGCTTCTTTTAGCCTCTGTGGTGGCATTTTCAATGTATTTTTGTAAGTTCACAATGTTAACTTCAGGTCTTTATTTCTGTTTAGTTTTATCACCTTTCCACTGCTGGTGAAGTCCTCATATGTCATTCTAGCGGTCTGGAAGTGAAGCTGAAATCATCTGTGATCTGATCTTTACATCAAATAAACAACAAACATTAGACCAATAATCACAAACAAGTCTCTATGAAACTCCAAAACCCCTTCTCTCAATAACCTTGTCTGTCAGCTGTACCAAGGCCTTGTCTGTTGAAAAACCCAGGTCCACTTTAGAAGGGCTCATGGCATCTTCATCTAGAACTGCATTATTTGACATCTTAATGGAATCATTCATGGACTTAGTGACTTCTCCTTTTTGGACTCATGATTTTGCTTTTGATTTCACCCAGTCAGCAATCGTGAAGGGAACCATTGAATATGTTGTGTATATATAGTTCTGCAAAGTGCTGCAACAAGTTACTCAACCAACACAGAACGTTCCTGTAATGATACCTAAAGGTTCTTTCACAGAAAATTCTGGGAAATAATTTTAATATGAACCAAAAGAGAACCCTACTAAGGATTATTATATTATTCTATACTTCTACATTGCGTTCTAACATCTTATCACCAAAATGATGTAACATTTTGACAGGGCTCCAACTCCTCTTGTAGATTGGGACAGAGCAGTGGGAGAGGTACAAAATGGAAAGTCCATACTTCAGGTGGCAACTGACAAGAAAATCAACAGGATGACTTTAAAGCATGGGTCACCAAAGCACAAGATCTGAGATCTACCATTGCAAACATCAACTACAACTGTATTCATTTCTTTTAAATGTAATTTCATATTATAACTTCACCATTCCTCTGTCTGTCTGGATGAACATTGACAGACTTAATACAAACACACGACACAAGAGAGAAAGTGCAAAAAAATTACCTAACAACGCTCACTAACAAGTTCAGCGCGTCCGCGCACACATAGGCACACGCACAAGCTAATGTGTTAGCCTTCTTACCACTTTGCAATTGTTTATGTATGAAGATGCATTCGTCTTAAATCCTTTCTCCAACTTGCTGGTTTTAGCCTTGCAAATTATCTTGCAAATACGATTAACATAATTGATATTCATTTTAGGCAAGGTGGGCAAGGTAAGGTGTTCAAGGTGTGTAAACACCTTGAAAAGAGTTGTGCTGCGACTCCATTCCGCACATAGCTCGAAACTCGCTTCTAATTAAACCAGTAAATATGATGTTTTTGTACAACATGTTTGGCGATCTAATATAAATGCCTTGAAAATCGCAATTGACTGTTTAGTGTCCACTGCTTTAAAGCGATACTTGGGTATAAAACAACTCAGAGAAGTAAAACAACAGGGTATAGTAAAACAATCAGTACATGAAGAAAATAGAATAAATTAATTCCAGGTTTTATATTCCAGGTCTTAAAATCTTATATTTTTAGGCATATTAATCTGGGTTTTTTCATTCTGATAGAAAGACTGTTGTTGCCTATTTACCTGTAGTACCTCCCCACAGCCAGAAGGGAGCAGAAGTTCATATTCCCCCGCAGCATTGACAGGCGGAATGTTGAGGAGTAGCCCGGTTCTGTGAGAAGAATTTCAGTCGATTTTGTTCTTCATTTTGAACTTGACTTTGTTCAGAACATTTTAAAAAGGGCTTGTTGAACAAAAATTGACTTTTGATGTTGTACACTTTATCTTAAAATAAAACCTTTAAGAACTCACTCCACTCTCCCCTATTGTTTTTCTCTCCCTCACCAGCACAGTCAACAGGTAACTTTTTTAATTAGATTTTAATGAAATAAGAAAGGGTCACTATTTCATTTTGTAGGAAATGTGTCCTCGGTCCTTTCATTTATTTTGAAGGCGATGTATACGTCAGTTCAGACTGCTATTCTCTACCCATCATTGTTAAATGTGCCCATGTGCAGCATTTTCCATTTAAAATATCCAATAATAACCCTTACATACTGTCAATTAACGTTAAAAAAACTGTCTCAGGACTGACGCTATCCCCAGTGCCATGGTTGCAAGTAAAATGTAGAAGACCGAGACGTTTGTACTTTTAAGGTGTGCAGGGCGATGGCGGATGACAAGCTTTGTAGGTCATGTAGCCTACACTGAACGCTCCAAAAACGAAAATATACTGAAGCAATGAGAGCACAATATAAAGCTTGAACTGAAACAATGGTCAATTTTGCATTTGATGGATGCATAGTTGGCTACCTTTCTACTTGGCAAGTAGGTTACCGCACCTCATTTAGCTAGTTGGCTAGTCAAGGATAGCTAATGACAGAGAAACAATTATACTACGTAGAAAATAATTTAATGTTCTTGTTTATTTTATTTGGATGGCTTCTTTAAAGTCTTTGGTTGAGGCAATTATCTAACCAAATAGCTAAGTTGTGTCCGAGCAGACACCATTTGATTCAATTTGTTGCTGGAAAATTTGTTTTAGCTAGCACTATTATGGTTTAATTTTCGCTTTGATTGGATTCGCTGTTTACTTTCTTTATTCTGTGTTCGTAGTTATAGAAATTATAGAAGTTCCAATTGAAACGAGGGTCTGTGATAATTGTCCCTGCGTCGACAGTTGGAGGTGACACTTAATCTTACTTTGAATTGGTCTTCTACATCTACAATATTGTGTTAATTTCCATATTTTTTTTACTTGATAACAAGATATTTCAACAAGCCTTATGGGGCACATGTCCCCAGACATAAGGCATGCACCATATCAAATACACAACCCAAATGAGACTAGCATGAGTGATTTTGCATACCGGTTCAGTTGTAAAGATCGCTACATTCTCATGATTCCTTAAAAAGAAGCAAAAGAGAAGCATGTCTTTTTTCATCAGATGAATATGCTGTCAGACCATTTTGACAAGGAAGTAACACGATATATCTAGTAACTAATTACATTTTTAATGTTTCCATTGTATATAATATAACTTGGAATTCGAATAAAGTAACATATACTACCGGTACTTGAACTATTTATTGTAAATTAGGCATTCTGGTATGTTAGAAAAAAAGACCCTACGCGGGTCAGGGGTTGATGCAAGTGATGCTCCTGGTGATGACATGGAACATGTTCTTTAACTAGGAGAAATTAAAATAAGTAATTGGTTAGTTGACAATAACAATGGACCATATTCCAAATTGTTTCATTAAATTGTAAGGTGTACATTCCTGATGTTCATATATCAGCAGAAATAATTGAGTGACATTATTGCCACACTATACCTGCACCTCTAATGGTGTGGCCTGGCCAGGACAGTGTAAACAACACCGGAAGCATCCTTTGGCTCTTTCTC
The DNA here is from genome assembly GCA_016801125.1 of Novumbra hubbsi. Lineage (NCBI taxonomy): Eukaryota > Metazoa > Chordata > Actinopteri > Esociformes > Umbridae > Novumbra > Novumbra hubbsi. The sequence continues at coordinate 18,290 of JACXGK010005079.1, read as the reverse complement.
ACTGTCGAGTGGTATGTTTGAAACTTGAATCTGGTCCAGGCTTGGAAAGAGGGAGAGACAGAGGTAATATCAAAGTTGTATTGAATTGAGGGCAAAGTAGGCGAGAAAGGAGGAGACTTACAGTGTTCAAAAGTGTTCATACCCTTATTGAAAATGCAGCATTTGTTTAAGGCAGAAATCAAATTGTTGAATAGGAAAGGTATATAATATAATTTTGATGGCATGGAGCATTCAACGCTGTGAAGATGTATAGGTTTTTTATAAAATTACATTTCACATTAACCTGATGAAGAGTAGACAGACATATTCTATATGACATATAATCACTTGGGCGTTAATTGATGAAAATATGAATCAGGTAACTTGAGCCAAATTTCTCCTAACACTGTCTCGTGAGGCGGATCCCAGAGGTTTGTGAAACAATGCTGGAAGATTGGAGAAGGGTCTGCCTGGAGATTAGCATAAAGGGAAGGCCCCATATCATTGTATAATCATAGCGTATGAAAGTGTGCTTCCGATGCTTGGAAGCTGGTTGTATGACCTCAATAACGAATGAATAAACTGCTGAGTTGTTTCAGTTTTTTGGCAGGAAAAAGGGAAACCGTTTCCTTCCTGATGGGGGTTGACTGTTTCTTTAAAGCAACAATATTCAAACTGCAGTGCATGTGTGGGTGTTTGACACTGTATATGATTAAGGTTGGGAAGAAAACTGGATGAAGAGAAAGACAGTTATAGCAAGGTCAATAAAGGGGAAAGCAATACGTGCAAGGGGGAAGAGTAGAAATGAAAGGATGGAAAGTGACAAAAGAGGGGTAAATAAGCAAATAAGACTTACCTGGGGATTCTGGAGTAATGAACAGTGATGTAGTTGAGGGTGCTGTCTACGTCTGTGCAGGGTGAAGCCTCCTTCAGGGGCACAATGGAGGGATGAGCACTCTCATACACATCTTCTGGCTCCTCCTATCAAACAGAGTAAAGATTTCCATGAGAAGAATGGTTGGTGTTGCTTCAGTTTGGGGAAAGAACTAGGACCGTACGTCAGCATGTCTGCTCATGAATTATGAAGCCAGATCTGTCCCCATTGGTGAAATACTGGATGTGATTAGTGGCCTCATTGCAGGGTCTATATCTCGATAGGCTAAATGCTCCAAGAGGATATTAATTCAGGGTTAGTGGTAAAATATATTTTTCAATAGTATAGTGCCCATATCCGATGCATTTAAGCCCAGCTACTCCTGATAAAAGCATCTGATAAATGTTTTAAGTGTAAAATATTTGTAATACCATGACCTCTGTACGATGTGCCATGACGGGTATTATTATACTGTCTCCATCTAGTGGCATAGGAGTTGTTTGACCTACCGGAATGTCAGCCATCTTCCCAGTCCTCAGCTGAAAGGTCTGCTGCACAGACTCATAGAACAAGGTGTCAGCTGTCATTGACGGCCTCTGTTATTCCACATAAAAACAATGTGATCAGAAAACACTATATATATCTTGCCTGTGTCGTATTTCATCACATGATATTCAGGGGCTTCATTGATGTCAATGCTTGGAGAGAACTACAAGGGGAATGATTCATGTACCTTTATGTCTTTCTCTGGATAATCCATGTCTACTCTGTGCATGTTTTTGCTGTGAACAGGACAGACAATATTTTGATGAATATAATAACACTCGCACACAACAGCATATAATCCAAGCACGTCGGGGACGTCACCTGATCATGATGGCCACAGTGAGAGTGATGAGTCCAGCTGACACGCCCACCGCTGAGGCCAGAGCGATGACCTTCAGCCTGCCTGCCAATCAGAGAACAACCACTGGTTCAGTCTACAAGTGAGTGTGTCCATCATTACAGGCCATTTGGGTAACTGGAGTTTAGACTCGCAGTATTTTGAAGTTTTGCTCGCATTGTTCTATTAGAAATACTGTACTTAGTCCCTTTTTGAGTAATTTAACACTCTCGGTCCCGCCCAGTCCACTGACCTCTGACCTTGACAGTAAGGACAGGTGAGCTGTTGGCGCCGATTCGGTTGCGTGCCTCACAGTAGTACTGGCCGCTCTCCCCGGAGCTGACCTCAGCAAAGGTGTAGCTGGGGCCCGATCGTGTTACCCAGGAGTCAGCCGCATTGATCCTGAACCAGGTGTAATTGTCCACCGCTGGGTTGGCCTGGCTGCTGCAGGTCAGAGTCAGAGGACGACCTGCCTCAATCACGTTGGAAGGCAGGGCCAAAACCGACGTGTTCTTAGGGGCATCTGGGAGAGGGAGGGGAGAAGAGGTGGAGAAAGCAAAAAGAGACACAAACAAGCAAATGGTCCATCAACATGATGGGAAATGCGAAATAAACATCGTTTTTGAGTGCCCGAGTTCTGTGGCACACATTTAGGAACAAATGCTGCTGTTTTTGAAGTTTGTTTGTCACTCAGTCCATGCATGAGCTACTACATTCAGGGTTGACAACCATGCAACCTTTACTAGATTTAGCCGGTGAAGTTTTGTTCGAGGCTGTTTCTAAACAACCATCACTGCTCCCCCTGCCCTCGTCTCTAGCCTCTAGAAACAACTTGAAGCAGAACTTACCAATAGCGTTGTTAAAGCTGTTTGAGTAATGAGAGCAGTCCTGGCAGTTTACTTATTTGAAATCTATGTTTTATTAAGTGATTACAACTTGGCTACTCTTTCTGTCTTTTCACCTACTATGTATCCAAATAGTATATAGGGTCGGAGAGTAAGAGAGACGACAACAATAAAGGTAACTGTGCATTTATCAGCAAAAGTATTGTAACCAGATCAATTAAATACTTGTGGAGTTATTGAACTGTTTGAAAAGTCTGAAATGATTCTCACCTTTACACCAATTTAACAACATCTTGTCTGCATGACATTATTTGAGGAGGGAAGTGTGATTGAGCATTCTGCCCAGTGACAGTGTATGGTGCAGACAGGCCGTGACATACTATCCAGCCAATCCTGCAACCTCGGCTGGTCACTGGATAATGGTAGGGGGCGAAGGATTCTGCTAGCTCTGGACCAGAGAAGGAACATGATATCCCTGGTTGATTTTAGCAGATGACAACATTGACTTGAAGCCCAAAATGCAGGTGTAAATCCATGCATTTCTGTACCTTTTGTTTCAGAATTATTTTGCGATGGGCCTAAATACGTGCCAAATTAGCTCACAACTATATTTGTGTGCCTGTGAATAACACTGATGATCTCAAATGGCCTCTATTATCAATGAATGTAGTTTGAACTTTGCTCAAAATCAATGTGTCCCAAGTTTGCAAAAAACGGCCGACGTTCCAGGTGGCGTACTCACTTTCCACTGATGACATATGGGAAAATATGAGTGGAATCTATTTGTTGAGCAGCACACTCCAAACCCCAGTGCCCTAACAACTGCCATGCTCTTCCTGAGAGCCAAGAAAGCTCACTAGGAAAGACAGAGAACATTGTCAGCAGAACAGATACATTGAGTGTATAGATTGATAGATAGAGCGCTAAGATCAAGTCAGAATGACAAAGGTATCCAAAAGGGGAATCTAGGGCATGATTGTATTTGCCATCAGCTGCTTGCATCCACACGCGTGTTTCGTGAGGCACCACATTCACGGCTGGGAGTATCTGGTTTTCCCCCTAAGACCTTTTAATGATAATTCGTATTTTAAGGTACAGAGTGTCAACACAGAGAGCAATTGAGGGATGAGAGGGAGCGAGAACGACAGATGGAAAGCGAAAGGGAAAGACAGAGACATTGACAAAGACAGTGGTATATCGATTGGTTCCTGCACTGGGAAGAGAGCGATAGGGAAGGTGTCATTTTGCAGACAGAGGTGAGCCTCCCCTCTACCCTGCAGAACCTGAGAAGCACAGTGGGTTAAACTATATACTATATACTAATATACTGATACAATACAATACTAATACACAACACAGTGGGTTAAACTATATACTATATACTAAAATACTGCTCACCTGCACACACACCAAATGTTGGCTGTTTTGGAGTTAGTGCAAAATAATCACTGTATTTTCACATATTTACAGCAAGCAGTCATGAACTATCATCAGATTTCTCAGATTTTTATAACATCGTTCATACCTTTCTCAGCGCTATGCTTCTCCTGCTTCGCACACTCAGATTTGATCTGGCAGGCCAGTATGAATAGAGGGTCTTTGTTTGCTTCATATGCTCTCACAACTGGTGTTCACAAGCTGCGAGTTCTAAAGACTCTCATTTTCTCTCTATACACCATTGCTTTCCTCAGTCATGTCTTTATGAAATCAAGGTGGCAACATGTATTTCTGCATGCAAGACAGACATATCTGCTTGGATGTCAGCCCACCACTTCAGGATCAATATCGACAAAACAGAGCAATTCTTCCTCTGGAGGAAGCCGTTTCCACTCAAACACATCTTCTTCACAATTGACATCTCTGCTGTGTCTGTCCAAAAAACCAATTGCATGATCATGAACAACCCTGTGCTGGCCTACTGAAAATCTAAGAAGTGGTAATTTGCTACCTTCAGGCTATTATTAAAATCTACACTCCTACCCAAGGATCTTTGTGCTGCTACCTCTTATGTCTTGGTTGTTCTAGCCCTACGGGAAGCCATCTCCAGCTTATCCCAGTCAAAGTTATTCTCTGTATTGGCTTTTTAATCTCTGTATTTAATCGTTTTTTGGGGGATTAGGTTAATTTTCATGGCAGAAAGGAATTTCATCTGATCACTCTTCATAGCATTCTGGAGTATGTGCAAATTGCCATCACAAACACTGAGGCAGCAGGCTTTGTAAATATGTATATTTGTGTCATTCTCAAAACCTTTGGCCACGGCTGTAGTTACCCCATGGTAAACTGTATATATCAATACTTTCTGTAGAGATTAATACTCATATTTCTCACATGGTTCTGACAATAGTAGATATGGAAATGGACAGGATCATTACTTATTTACTACTTAAACAAAATACTTCTCCTATTATCGTTTTACTTACAAAGAACTGCCAAGGTAATAGCAGGGGAGCTCTCTTGTCCATATTGGTTCCAGGCTGTACAGAAGTACTGTCCTCCATTCTGTGGGTGGACATTGGGGAAGGAAAGGTTCTGACTTGATCCTTTGGCCCAGGTTTGACCACCATTGTTCTTGTACCATCCATAGCGGTCCACTGGGGGGTTGGCCTTGCTTATACAGATCAGTTTGACATTGTAACCCTCCTTGATGTCTCCTGTTGGGCTGATCAATACTCTGGTGTTCTTTGGAGAATCTGGAAAAATAAATGCATGATTCTTATGGTCTTTTGACAGAGTAGTAAGGTCAATTGCCATTGTACATAGGGTTTGAATGGTGCATTAACAACGTAAGAGGTAAAACAGTGTTCATTAAAAACTTGAAAGTGAACTTAAACTGCAAGCTGCTACTGATCAATTGCTCTGCACAAGGATGAATAGCTCAGTCCATGTTTTGTGCAAGCAATTATCATTGAGTGCGAAATAACAATTTAATCCGATGCAGAGAGTTTAAAGCTACCGAGAAGCTACAGTGAAATATTTGAGGTGGCACTCAGACACAATGAATGGAGAGTGAAATGTGCTGCCTGCTTGCTTGCCACTGGACAACCTGCCCATTGGTCCCTGCCGACATCACCTGATATCTTCTGTTGTGTTTAGCAAACCAAGATACCTAGCCACAATTGGCTTGTAGTGTTAGCAACTAGCAAGCCATGTTATGGCCAAATCACAACATTTTACAACACTACCCGGATTAAAACATTGTGATATAGACAGATCTAGGGAACTGAGTATAAAGATACACCAACCAATGTTTAACATATAGACATACAGCCATGCCCTTACATGTGATATTAAGCAGGACAGGTCTGGACCTCTCTGTGCCCAGTGGGTTGCGCGCTACACAGAAGTACTCTCCCTGGTCCATGTGAGACACTGTCTTCAGGTGGAGAACGGGGTGGAAATTGTCTGGGATGCTGCCGCTTTCCTTGTTTTTAAACCAGGCATAGCTCTCTACTGCTGGAGCCCCGCTACTGCTGCAGGTAAGAATTACAGAACCCCCCTCTGTGACTGCACCTGCCGGATTTACCTCAATCAATGTGGAATGGGGTGCATCTAAAGAGTTGACCATGGGAGAGATGAAAAGAAAAAGGTTAAGAGAATATAAAAATACACAGCTCAAAAATAATTAAGGGAATACAACATATTGGTTCTCAATGAAGGAACTATATTAAAGACCAACATCTTCACTGTGCATTGTGTAATTGGTTGAGAAATGATGTAACAGTGGTCAAGGCAAACCAAAATCACCAAACAATTGAGGGCTGGATTCAAACTCACAATCAAAGCCAACAAATGAAATCAGAGGCTGTTCCAACTTGTGTAAATCCCGGCAACTCATAATGAGACTCAATAATGTGTCCAGGCCCTCAGGGCATCAGTGAGCACCTGGACAGTCGGTGGCACAATTTGGCGGCATCAGATGCACCAATACATAACGTCCCATTGGTTCTCAATTGGATTCAGGTCTGGGGAACGTGAGGGCCAGTCAATGACATCAATGTCTTCGACATCCATGAACTGCCTACACAATCTGGCCACATGAGGCTGAGCATTGTCCTGCACCAGGAGGAACCCAGGGCCCACTGCACCAGTGTAAGGTTGAGGATGGGTCTTAAGATTTCATCCCGGTACCTAACAGTGGAGCTCTGTGCTGCCCTAAAATGATATGCCTCCCCAGACCATCAATGACCCACCATCAAACGGTTATGTTGGATGATGTTTCGGGCAGCATATCGTTCACCATGGCATCTCCAGACTCTTTCATGTCTGGACATGCTCAGTGTAAATCTGCTCTTATCTGTAAAGAGAATGGGGCACCAATGGTAGACCTGCCAATTCTGGTGTTTTCTGGCATAGGCCGATCAAGCTGCACAGTGATTGGCTGTGAGCACAGGTCCCACTAGAGGAGGACGGGCCCCCCATGCCACCCTGATAGAGGCTGTTTCTGACAATTTGGTCAGAAACATGCACACCAGTAGCTTGCTGGAGGTCATTTTGTAGGGCTCTGGCAATGCTCCTCCCTCAACAAAGGAGCAGATACCAATCTTGCTGCGGGGTTGATTCCCTTCTATGACCCTGTTTAGATCTCCTCATGTAATGGCCTGTCTCCAGGTATCTTCTTCACGCTCTTGAGACTGTACCGGGAGACACAGCAAACCATCTTGCGATGGCATGTATGGATGTGCCATCCTGGAGGAGCTGGACTACCAGTGAACTGCAGGTACTGCCTCATGCTGCCAGTAGTGACAAGGACACTAAGGAAGAATCAGTCAGGAAGGATAAGGAGAGATAAACTGTCTGTGGCCACCACCTGCTAAACCATTCCCTTTTTGGGAATGCGCCTGTTGTCACTTTCATTTTGCACCAAACAGGTGACATTGATTCACAAACCCCAATGCTTCCTAACTGGACAGATACATGTCCCTCAAGTTGAATTGACTTGGTGTTATACTGTGATTAATACATGTTCCCTTAATTTTATTGAGCAGTGACAGCGACATTACAAGACTAAAGAAAAAAGTAGACTTAATTAACAATGAGTTCATTTTCCAAAAGTGTTTTCATTAGCACACTACGCACAACGACTACTCACATCCCAGAGCCAAGTTTTGTGGTGGAGACTGGACATTCTGCGGGGGAACTGGACGACAGTAGTAGGAACCCGAATGTGAGCTGTCAAAGCTGTAGATAACCAGCCACTTCTCTGGTGACCCCAGGTTGATACCGTCCCTGTAGAGGGCCAGGCTCCTCCCTGCTGCCGCACACCCTCTGGCCATACAGCTCAGATATACTGTCTCTCCTGAGCCAAACAGGTTGGCTGTTCTCACTGGCTGGACCTGCACCTGGAGCTCTAGGAGAAACACACAGATCCAAACACGGCATTCGGTGAATACACGTTGTCTTCCTATCTACCCGGACACGGCCGTCTGCTAAACGATGCGTGAATGTGGCACATTCCCATGTGCTTTGATCTAAGACGTGTCTTGGAAAAGCAGCTATTACAAGCATAAAACATGGATTTGAATGAATATGAATTATAATGCACAGCCCAACATGGCACCTACAATGATGTAGGCCTAATCAAATAAAAAAAAAAAAAAAGTTGTTTGTCCCTCCAGGTTTAGGTGACTGACCTGTGACAGAGAGCGAGACAGTGTCCGGTGAGGTCCATCGTCCCTGAGGGTGGTTGGTCTCAAATCTGAAGTAGTACTGCCCAGCATCACTGAGCTTCACATTGGCAATCTGGATCCCACAGCTTTTATGACTCCCTGTATACTTGGTCCTCTCTCTATAAGACATGCTAACTAAGCTTGAGTCCGAGTGGTGGGCAAACTCCCTCTTGCCAGAGACCCTAAACCACATCACCCTCTTGACAGTGAGCCCGGATGGGTAGTCAAACCAACAAGGGAGAGTGACAGTGGTTCCAGCCCAGACACAAATCTCTTTCCGGGTGAAGGAAACAGTCCACTTACTACCCACAGAGCCTTGATGGAAAACACAAAACAAGCTATTGAATATGCTGTCTTCACAAGCGTTGTCACATCACCAGCATTTGATACTGTTACCAAGTTTAGTAACACAATCCCGCAACTATTATAAATAAATTCCTTCGACATATTATATAAAGCAGAATAGGCAAGAGGGCAGGCGAGTTGAATGATAAACAACATTACGCTACAGTGTGAATTCAACATTTTTGTTGACATCAGCTTCGAAATAATCGTTGTAGCATATTATCAATGTACTACATTTAAATTGATAGCAACCACAGATATCTTGTTGGAAGCTGTTTCTTCGAGGTTGTAAAAGTTCATGGACATTGTTCTTGGACATTGTTTTGGAAATCTTGAAGAAGTTTTAAGATTTATGGATGCAGTAGGCTATGTTATAAATTAAAAGGATTGTCCGTGCATCAAACGCGCATCTAAAAGACTAGCCGGATTGGGCACAGTGTGCGCTATGCAGTCAATCCTCTCCATCACGTTTGACAGAAGTACGGAACAAAAAATTGTCCAATAGCCAAACGAATATTCTTTCTACCAAAATAGTACAGACGTTTCAGTATTCAGTGTAATATGCCTGTGGAGTATGATGCATACAGCTCTACGACAGATATACAGCTCATTGCATACATAAAATGTGCACCGTGCAAGAAAGGACATCCGAGATTTTTCTTATATATACACATAACTACATTTGTTTGTTTAACATAAAAACACAACTTCTGTTATGTGGTTACCTGGTAAAGCGGTGAGGATGACGCTCAATGCAAACGCAACTGCCAGCATATCTCAGCGGAGTCCTACAAAGTATAATCCAACCAAAGACTGAACATTTATTAAAATAGATACAAGTGGACATAGCGACATTGGAATGAAAGAAACCATCATTATCCTCAAATGACTAATGGAAGATAAAAAACACCCACCTTGTTCTTATCAGCCTCTTTCGCAACAGGATTGAGAGTGTTTCCGCAATAAGGTTATTTTGTGTCTTTTATTAAATACAACGCAGGTTCAGCCCGAAGACTTGGAGTCTGAGCAGACTTCGAATGAGATGTACCGGCTTGAGTTTTTTTTCCATCACCTACGTGATCGCATTGTGGAGTCGTGCTCCTGAACACCTCTATCCGAGAGTCAAACTTTGTTCCTTCTCTTTATACGAGTTGAAACCTATACTATTCCACCTCATAGTACACCCTGGTTGAATTCAAAGTCCGATTTCAAAATCCGGCGTTTTAGACAATTGAAGTGTTCCGCGCAGTAAAATGTGACAGTGGAATCAACATTTCATCAACGTTCTGGGAATGTTCTCGGACGAGAACAATGATGTGAACTTCCTGGGAACGTTTGTAAATGTTTCCTTAAAAATCTCGTACTGCTTCTAAAATATTTTCATATATGGTTTTCATGTTTAGCTCATATTGAAAAGAAAATAGGCTAACAATATGTTTTCTATTCTGAATACAAACATCAGTGGCACTAAGTGTAAATTCTTTTTTGTAGCCATGCCACTCATTTTAGAGGTGTGTTGGAGTTCAGAGGCACACAGGGGAAGCTATCAATTGTGATAAATAAATAAAACGATGAGAATACAACGTTAAAGTAATATTTGAAGTATTTAACACTGTTTTTCAATGAGTTTTAAAAACACATTTTTACTGTTTCATTTGAAATGCCTGCTACATGTGTTTTCATAATAAGTAGTCATATGACGTGATTACTGTATTCATTAATGAATTAAAATCTATTGCAATCCATTTGAAATGCCAATTTAATGAAAATAGTAGTGAAGTTTATTTTGACGTCATGAGTTGGCTTCTGGCTCATTTGACTCCTAAGCGACTCCTTGTTTAAAATGCTCGTTGTTTAAAACATAAACCCGAAAACAATAAAACAACCGTAATGCTCTAATATAAAGGGTAAAAAGTTGACTTCAAAAATATTAGAGAGTGAGATGTGCAAAACGCCCACTAGAGGACCTCAGCCCCCCGTGCCACCCTCATGGAGTCTGTTTCAAACAGTTTGGTTAGAAACAAGAACACCAGTAGCCCGCTAGATATTATTTTGTAGGGCTCTGGCAGTGCTCCTCTTGTTCCTCCACGCACAAAAGAGCAGATACCAGTTATGCTGCTGGATTGATGCCCTTCGATGGCCCAGTCCAGCTCTCCATGTTAAACGCCCCATCTCCTGGTATCTCATCAATGCACATCAGACTGTACTAGGAGACATAGCAAACCTTCTTGAAAACCAATATTGGATGGCCATGTTTCATTGAAAAATGTCAACCAAAATTTTAATTTGGGGTCCCTGTTTCTGAATGGAGGAAACCTATTTACATAAATCCATAACTAGATTTGATTCAGGGCATAAAAGTGCCACATCTGAAAAAAGGTGTGGTTTTTTTTATTACATTTTGAAATACTGTGTTTTTATGGTTGAGATTTGGAAGGTTTCTACTTTACAGAAATACAGAAATATTCACAATTTACACAAAAATCCTTCTTTGCAGCAGACTGCCCCCTTACAACGAGAAGCTTCTAACTTTGACCAGTCCGGTGATATGAATAGAAATGTAAGGGTTTGCACTTTTTGAAGCAACCAAGCTTTAAGGGTTAATGCTGAACAATATATACAGGTTTTAGAGATACATATGCTTCCTTCCAGACCATGTCTTCATCAGGGAAGGCCTTGCTTATTTCAGCAAAACAACGCCAAACCACATTCTGCATGTATTACAACAGCATGGCTCTGTAGTAAAAGAGTCTGGGTGCTACACTGGCCTGCCTGAAAAAATATGGCACTTTTGAGCAGCATAAGTTATTTGCATCTTTATCCAGTGCTCCCTAATTTTTTGGAAACTTGGTTGAATGTTTTTTTGTTTGCATTAAGTATGTATTTAATGACAACTACATACCTTGAACATGTGATGTTTAGTAAATTATAACGAGTATTGCATGTGTTATTAACTATTAACTAACAGAATTATGACAATATAATTATTTCATATTTTATTGATTAAAGCAATATACTTCACAGTAAACTATATACTGAATTAATGGTGGTGGGTGCAATATGTCTAAATACATTAATACTCAAGTATAAGGTTTGAATGTATGTTTAACAATTCTTACCTTTAAAAATAGGTCAAAATATAACCTTCACTAAATAAAATTGGCACTAAAATGCTAAAAAAGAACTTGAATATTTTAAATAAACAGATTAGATACATTATATCAATAAGGCTATACTATGTTATGTAAATATACATAAGACAAGTAAAAACCGACCCACCAATTGTACAAACATCAGCAAAGAGGGGAGGTATGAATGCACATCTCAGATCTTCACAGATTTAGGCATCAGCTACAGTGGGGCAAAAAAGTATTTAGTCAGCCACCAATTGTGCAAGTTCTCCCACTGAAAAAGATGAGAGAGGCCTGTAATTTTCATCACAGGTACACTTCAACTATGACAGACAAAATGAGAATACAAAATCCAGAAAATCACATTGTAGGATTTTTAATGAATTGATTTGCAAATTATGGTGGAAAATAAGTATTTGGTCACCTACAAACAAGCAAGATTTCTGTCTCTCACTGACCTGTAACTTCTCCTTTAAGAGGCTCCTCTGTCCTCCACTCGTTACCTGTATTAATGGCACCTGTTTGAACTTGTTATCAGTATAAAAGACACCTGTATAAAAGACACCTGACACTCTGCTGACCCCCCCTCCCAACCTAGATGATCCTGACGATTCCGGCTGCCACCAGGCTGAACCCCTAATCAACCTACCCTGGACTGTTCCTGTCCTGCCAATCTGATCATGCCTGTCAACCTAGATCAGGCATTTTGGACTCTGGACATAGCTCATGTGAACTTATTAATTATTAGCAGTATTCTTAAACATCACC
>JACXGK010005078.1:13857-34867 GCA_016801125.1 Novumbra hubbsi | reverse complement strand
ACACCCAGACACACACACCAGTCTGACACCCAGACACACACACCAGTCTGACACCCAGACACACACACCAGTCTGACACCCAGACACACACACCAGTCTGACACCCAGACACACACACCAGTCTGACACCCAGACACACACACCAGTCTGACACCCAGACACACACACCAGTCTGACACCCAGACACACACACCCTAAATGTTAAGAAGTGCACCTTCAAGGTGCGTTGAGCCTGAAGTGCTTCCTGTTGGGCGTCGGCAGATGGGCTGTCTTTCAGGTCTTCTCCGTTGCCCTGGAGACTTAACAGCGATTTGAGGTTCTCTACCTCTGAAATGACAAACCATTGGGGCACTGTCACCCAATCCAACTGAGATGTGTGTGTGTGTGTGTGAGTAACACATGTTCACATTGTCTTTTAAGGAGGAGTTGTCATATAGGTTCTCTAGGGTCTCAGTAACCCACCCTCATCTGTAAACCCAGTTGGATTCTTACTTCTTACTACTACTTCTTACTTACTTGGTAACAGAATATTTGTGTCTGATAACAAAAGACAAAGTCGGTGTGTGAATATCGAGAAACAATTATGAAGAGCAGGGATCCCCTGGGAAAAGCTCCCAGAGACCCAACTGTGATCCCATTGGAAAAGCTCCCAGAGACCCAACTGTGATCCCAATGGAAAAGCTCCCAGAGACCCAACTGTGATCCCAATGGAAAAGCTCCCAGGGACCCAACTGTGATCCCAATAGAAAAGCTCCCAGGGACCCAAATGTGATCCCAATAGAAAATCTCCCAGGTGCCTAACTGTGATCCCAATGGAAAGCTCCCCGGGACCCAACTGTGATCCAAGAGAAAGCTCCCAGGGACCCAACTTTGATCCCATTGGAAAAGCTCCCAGGGACCCAACTGTGATCCCGATAGAAAAGCTCCCAGCGACCCAACCTTCAGTCAGGGCTTCGATGTCATCCAGTTTGGCCTCCAGCACCTGGTCTTGTTCAGCCTGGGTCTCCTCCTGCTCCGTCAGAGCGGCTCGCATGTCCTCAATTATCCGCTCTTTGACCTGCAGGTCTGGGACAAGGAATGGAGTCGTTAATACACCCGGCAGGGCATTCATTCTGCAGCACGTTATAAAACAACCCACACAAGACAATGAACAGACAAACTAATCAAAATAAATAAAGATGCATCAATACGTTTTTCAACCCCGGAACAGCAGGTTACAGAGACAGCTGATGGACATACAAGGGCTGGGATCAAAGCTAGGGTTCAAGGGCAGCAAAAAGTTGTATAGGAAAGGGATTTCTAACTTGTAGGGGACATCCCCAAAAAGGGGGCACCTCAGGGGGCTGTGGGCCTCACCTCAGGGGGCTGTGGGCCTCACCTCAGGGGGCTGTGGGCCTCACCTCAGGGGGCTGTGGGCCTCACCTCAGGGGGCTGTGGGCCTCACCTCAGGGGGCTGTGGGCCTCACCTCAGGGGGCTCTGGGCCTCACCTCAGGGGGCTCTGGGCCTCACCTCAGGGGGCTGTGGGCCTCACCTGTTTGAAGTGCCACTTTCAATAGGGATGTCATGAGTAATTAGAAATATTAGACAGTTCCCTAATTTGCTTCCACTGTATGAACATAACGAGAATTAGACTATTTGGTCATCATGCAGCTGTAGTAAGTAGTCAATCACACACTGCACCTGTAGGAGAGACATACAGGCTACAACAAACCAGACACAAGTACCTTGGCAGGACTTCTCATAGAGCTTGAGGTTGTCATCAGATCTCGAGTCAGCAGCCAGCTCCTGGATGGATGAACAGATGGATGAAAGAGGGATGTTTGCCATCGTTAGGACTGAATAACCCTGTGAGCTCAATGAAACTGGGACATTTCCATTCAATAAGATGGAAGAACCCTGTGAGCTCAATTACACCGGGACATTTCCCTTCATTAAGACAGAAATAAAGCTGTGATCCAAAAAACGTACAGCTCTCAGCTGCTGTATGCTTCGGTCTTTGTTGGACAATTCTGCCTGTTGCTGTTTCTTCAATTTCTCCAAGCCCAGAAGTTTTTGTTTCAGACATTTATCTTCTTCACGCACAGATGAGATCTTGGGTAGGAGAAACAAAATGTCAGCAAGGTTATTAATAGTAACTAATTGTAACTAGTAAGTACCTAGTAATAGTAAAGCACCTGCTTATACATCTCTTGTATAAATATCAGTGTTACCTCTCTTTGAACTTGCTGAATCTGTTTTTTTGCGTCACCCAGCTTCTCTTTGAGATCAGAAGTGTCGTCCTCTTTTCTCTGAAGGTCCAGACTCAAACTCTTCACCTTGTCTGAGTCAATTTTAGTCAATTCCTTCAATCTGTTGGATTAAAGAGATTTAGCACAATGCTTGACAGTATGGACGGGGAAAACAACCATCCTCATCAAAAAGACTGCATCTATGCTTCACTTTTCGGGAAAGTGTTACAAAGTAGAGTCTGCAGCACGTTGGACAACTGGACCATCTACATTTTGAATTCTCAACATCCTTTCTGTTCCCCAACAGCGATCACAGGGGATCAGCCAAGGAAGTTGGACTTGATTGACGACAACGTCAGAGGTTATCAATGGCGCCGCCCAAAGCGTCCGCATGGCTAATTGAGGCCTGCATTGACCCCTACAGTCAAAAGGCGGCGTACTGACCCGGCAATCTCCTCGGCTCTCTTCTCTAACTCCGCATCTTTCTGAGCGATGGCCTCTTCCGCCACAGCCAGCAGCTCCCTCCTCCTCTCCACCTCCCTCCTGCGAGCCTCCTGCACAGCCGCCGTCTCCTCCTCCAGTCTCCCCTGCGCGTCCCTCAGGCTCTTCTGCAGCGCCGACACCTGCGCCTCCTTCTCAGACAGCTTGTCGTCATACTTCTGGGACACGGTTACGGACGCCTCCCTCTCCGTTTGCATCTTCTCCTCCAGATCGGACAATTTTCCTTTCAAGGTGGTGACCTCTGCCTCTAGGTCAGAGTTCAACCTCTCTGCCATCTCCCTCTCGGCTACGACTCGCTCGCTGGACATGTGGTCATCTGTGGTTTTAGCTTCCTTCATTTCATTCTTGAGCTGTTCGGTGGCCAGTTCTAGTTGGGAAAGCTTCTGTTTCAGCTCCTTGTGCTCCTGATCTAAAGGCAGTAACTGTTTGTGTTTCAGCTCTTCCAATTCCAGTTCTAAGATCTGCTGTTGGGCCAGCTTCTGTTGAAGCTCTCCCATCTCCTGATCTGAAGACAGTTTCTGTTGGGCCAGCTTCTGCTGAAGCTCTCCCATCTCCTGATCTGAAGACAGTTTCTGTTGGGCCAGCTTCTGTTGAAGCTCTCCCATCTCCTGATCTGAAGACAGTTTCTGTTGGGCCAGCTTCTGTTTAAGCTCTCCCATCTCCTGATCTGAAGTCAGTTTCTGCTGCAACAGTTTGTGTTTCAGCTCTTCCAGTTCCTGTTCTAAGACATGCTGTTGATCGAGATTCTGTTTCAACACTCCCATCTCCTGATCTGAAGTCAGTTTCTGTTGAAACAGCATCTGTTTAAGCTCACCAATCTCCTGATCTGAAGTCAGCTTCTGTTTAAGCTCTTCGTCAAGCATTTGGATCTGCTTGGATCTTCTCTCACTCTCCTCCAGGACCTCTGAGAACTCCCTCTCCAGCTTCACCATGTCTCGAGGAACAACCCCCTCCTTTTGTACCTCAGACACAGCTTGAGAGCCCCCCACTTCCTGCCCCAGGCATGTCACCTGGGTCAGGGAGGCTATTGGGGCGTTTTCCTCGTTGATCTCCTGTTCACGCGTAGCCAGGCAGTTCCTTAAGACTTCCGCTGCTGGCAAACTGACCCGTCCCTCAGGAGTGCCCAGCACCCCAGCTCGCTCCTGGACCTCCTCCAAACAGACCATTTCTGAGGATCTTAATTCCGGCACTTGGCACGAACAATCCGTCTCCTCCTCAGCACCTCCACTAAACTCCTCAAAGGGCCCTGATAACAATGACACGTCAGAAATTAAACGTGAAAGTTACAAAACATTTGCGTGACATAGGGTCACCTACAGAGTTATAACACAAAGCCTGAAGAGCAGCCGAGGGGTGATAAACTGATTATGTTCTCCCTCCAAGTGTCAGCTAGTGGGATGTAATAAGACTAGCTCTTTAAACATCCAACAAATGGACACGATAAACAAATGATGCCTCTTTATGAAGCCTGTGTATTGTTCCCCACAAGATCAATTAATCCCTCAGAGAAATAAATTCACATCGACAATACAAGAATTAAGAACCATCTGAGCAATCAACCCCCCCCCCAAACCCTGACAAACAAACTTTATTAGTTGAGTTGAACACAGATTAATAACACCATGGTCATTAAAATACATGAAACCAGACAGTGGGACAGAAACATAGGAACACAGGAGTGCCTCTGCAGCATTATTTCTTCAGCGAGGACATCCGTCTTTTTAAGCGGATGTTCTTGCGACCTTTGGAGGCATTCTCTCGAGCCCCGGCTCTCACCCCGACAAACGACGGAAGGGGCTTCCCAGCAGTGCTTGGAGCCCAGCCCGTACCTCTCTTGCTGGGGGGCTGGCCTTCCACGTCTGGCTGGAGGTCCACCAACCGTTTGCGACACACGTTGCGAGAGCCAGCCCTCTCCTCCCTGGAGCATGTGCAGCTGCTTTTCAACCGCAGGATCTCATGCCTGATGCCGTCTAATGTGGTCTTCTATCAAAGAAGAAACAGATTAAAAAATATATATTATCCACTGGAATCAAACTGGTCACACGGCGCATATGCAAGCTTCTGTCAGCGAGATCAGAGAAGCAGGGCACGATGTTCCTGAGAATATAAAACACAGGTTAACATTATATCAAAATCACACTGCCGGACTTTGTACTTTGTTCTTTAATGTGACATATTGGGAAATTAACAATAGTAAAGAATAATGGTACAGGGGAGGGAGAGAGTACAACAGGATTAAAGATAATTAACTCTAAAAAAAAAAAAAAAGCATCTTACATCTTCCACTGTGGCTTTAGCCTGCCGGTCCATGGAGATCTGAAGCCGGGAGATCATCTCATCCTTCTCATTACAGATCTCCAAGAGTTGGGAGAACTTCAGCACCTGCGTCTCAGCAGTCTAAAAGAGAAGAAAACAACATTTACTCAATGAACCCAGAACAGAAAATCTCTCCTAGGTTCACAAAGTGTGTCTATGAGACATTTACCAAACAACCAAAAGCCAATAAAGAGCAAGCTACCTTTCGAGCCTCTTCAAGCTGTTTGTTGGATTGCTGGGCTTGTCTGCAGTAATTATCGAGCTCTGAAATTGAAAGACAAAGTCTAAACAAAAAGCAAACTGAGACTTGGGTTCTAGCACAGCCGCTGTTGTGGAACCTGGAAGTATTCGTTGGTACACCATCACAGACTTCCCTGCAAAGACATTTGAGCACACGGCTGCAAAACCTCCCCAAACGAGCTATAAAATGTCTAACTTGGATGCATTTCCGTTAATAAGCTGGTTCCCCATTATTGGTAAAGTCAAATGAAATACACTATAATATGTTATAAGTTGTAACGAGCGTGAGAAGAGGAAAGGCTTCTGATCAAAGGCAGCGAGGAGAGCACGTGTTCTACCGGCAGTTTTAACAGAGAGCTGCTCCTGGGTTTCATCCAGCTGAACGGACAGACAGGCCACCCGGGTCTCCAGGTCAGGGGTGGTTTCACCGCCAGCGTCCGGTTCCGGCACCACCAGACACGTCTTGGCTGCCTCAGCCACCTCCTTTATACCAGCCAAGTCACTGCACATGGAGTCAAAGATTTCCCCAAAAGACGGCTTGTCCTCCTGCGAGAGAAACAGAGGCGTGTGTACGGTTGCGTGTGTACTAGAGACATTGAGGGGAGACATACAAGTCAACGTCGTTACATCACAGGCAGACACGTTAAAAAGACACATTACCAGGACTTCCTCGGGTGTCTCTCGCGTTTCCTGACCGCTGTTCTTGTTCATGAGATTCTTCAGGATCATCAGACGAGTCTCTGCTCTCTCCTCAATGATCTCCTTCTCTTTGACCAGACGATCACTGTAAGACACCACAGTCAGAGCCGGAGACTGATTACTTGCAAAATGACTGTTGCTTTTATGCAAATGTCAAGATTACAACAGAACCCAGAACAGCTCACTTGTAATCCGTCTGCATGTCTGAAAAGAGATCCGCAAACTCCCTGGTGACCTCCTCACGGATGCGAGACTCCAGCAACAGGTTTTCAGACTGCACCTTCTGGACCAGTTCCTGGAGCTCCTTCAACTGACGTAGCTGTCTCTAAAGGGTTCCAAGACACAAAACGGCTGTCAAAACTGCAATAGGTCACGGTTAAACTGTGGTTGACGGACCTACAAATAATTAGAAGTAACTTGTACTGTTGTTAAGATGGAACGTAGTTTGTTGATCCAGTATAAGGAATCTTTTCGGTTCTAGTCGTAGCGCGTATCTGCAACATTTGGCAGCGGAACATGTCTGTTAGTCATGTAGCACTACGGGCAACTGGTTCGAACCCATTAATGGCTTGGCCAATCAACGGTCAAAGGAACTAGTAGCGGAGCAGTCTAAACAACAAACTAGTAGGGTTCTAAAATATGCATTTTCCTCCCAAGACAATCTGCCACTCTTGGCCTGTGGTTCTCCGGCTGGTTGGACCAATCACCCGTCAGTTCCACACGAGACACAGCAACCGTGGTCGCCAAGCGCAGAACCAGAGAGCACGAAAATAACAAGATCAAACCACACGGAAATCCTCACCTCATAAGCGCCTTTGTCAACGACCACCTGGTCCTCGTCCGCGTGCGGCACGCTCTCATCCATCACGGGGTTCTCCACCATGCTCTCCTCTTCCTCCTCCTCTGTGTCCTCATCCTCATCCTCCTGCACGTCCTCCAGACTGTTCTCCCAAGCCACCAGAGAGCTCCTCCGGCTGAGACCCAGCAGGTTCTTCTGGTCGGCGTTGTTGATGATCATGGACAACTCCCGGGCGGACCGCTTGGCGGCCAGAGGAGGGGCGGCCTTGGAGGTCAGGACCACCACCTTCTGCGCCACGGCGGAGAACTTGAGCACGTTGAGGGTCTCGTCGAACACGGAGGCGCACTGGTTGATGTTGACGATCATGCAGGCCTTGCCCCGGCCACAGAAGAAGCCCTGCAGGTAGTGGGTCAGCTTGCTTTCCCGGAAGGGCACGTGCTGTGGTAGCCTAGCAACACCATCAAGGTCAAAGGTCAATACGTCATTAAGGAAGCAGCGAGAGCTCAGTTAATCATCTAAAGGAACATAAAATGGATTCTGACGGATTTGTATTGACGTGGCACGGCCTATGACCTCCAGGTGGACGGTATTAAGGCCTTCTACAGAGCAGACAGGGCTTACTTGGACTGCTGGCTCTGCCGCAACGCGTTGATACACTTGCCCAAGGTCATTAAGGACGTGTTGATGTTACCGGCCTCTTTCAGACGCTCGCCTTTGTTCTGCGTTCTAGCACACCTCTCGGAGCCAGCAAGGTCACACAAAGACAGCCTGGACAGAGGAAAACATTCTTGCCTTGAAAGGGACCGTTTCTGAGGGTATCAGGGAAGTCATTTAACAACATTAGCAGAGTAGGAGGTCATGGCATTCATTTCCCATAGTAGTTCACACAACCGCTGGTTTGTGTGAACTAGGTTGCCTTCAAACATTCCACCGACAAAAGCGTTTCTTCACCCACTTTTGGAAACACACCGTCAAGTATATGGTACAAACAAGTGTTTAATATAATACTTTCCAAAACCCCTTAAGCCAAAAGCCACAACAACAAATGAAACCTAACGTTTACAAGATGTTGTGTGTTTGTAAATACACATTCAACTTACTCGCTAATACAGTTCACGCGAGGAATCCGAGCATCTTCTATCCGCAGGATACGAACTGAAAAGATGCTATGACTGAGCAGAGGGGGGTAAAGAGGTTGCTATGAGACTATGGAACATGCTCCTATTTCCAAGACAACCGCATCCAAAACAAATACTAAGAAACAGTTATGAAATGCCCCAAATGTAACCACACCTCCGGCTTGACAGCAGGTTGAGCTTGGTGCTGGCAAAGCTCTGGTTCTTCTTTCCCAGCTTCATCACCTTGTACGCTTCATCGGCACTGCTCACCTGTACCCACCGGAGATCTGAAAGGAGAACAGTGAAGAATCCACAGGCACCGTTGTGAGATGGAAAAATATAAATCGTACTTAAGAAACAAGATGACCAGGAGCCCGTCTACGTCTAGGTCACCTTTCACAAAAGAGTTTCCTTTGACGTCCTGCGACAGCCGGAGCGTGGCCCTCCTCACTGCTCCGTTGGGGATGGGCTCCAGCAGGTCGTAGATGTTCTCATTGTAGATCTCGCAGAAGGACACCCAGACAGAGAACTTTGTGTGGGTGTCAACAACCAGACTAAAGCGGTCTTCCATCACGGTCTCCTCGACAGCATTGAGCGTGGACCCTGCTGACACACACGCGTTACCAACTCTGTCTGGACTGAAGACCACATGATGATCAACTAACCCAACGTCAGTCACTGTGGATAAAAGCATTGATAACGGACTCATTCAGGACCGTGGAAACAACAGGCGGTGCTGGGGTGAGAACATAAAACCATCCTTACCTTCCAGGGTCGTCTTGGAGCTTGAATGGTTGATGTTGGTCTTATCAACCTATGGAGAAACAGCAAACAGGAGCATTAAGCAACAGAGGTTATTAGATGCCAAAACAACAACAAAATTAGAAAAGATCAGGTCAAACGAACCAACCAAGGGAGTCAAGATCAGATCCAGATCACAGCATGTTGATCCTCCATTACATCTTTATATTGGGCAAGGGATACCAGTGTGATATGAAGTAACAAAAAGCTAATTGCAAAACAACGCTTTTGGGGGGGATTTCCTGAAGGGATCCCAAACCTGTGGCAGCGTTACCTCTTTCAGGACCCGGAACAGAGTCCTCTTGTGGGTGGCCTCGTCGCTCTGTTGGTCTTTGGTGAGTCTGATGAACTCGCGGCATCGCTGTGGCTTGATGGTCATCCGGTCATAGACGCGACCCTCGATGCTACTGAAGATGACATTCAGAGCCCTGGGCAGGACGCCCGCGTTGGCCTCCGGACCTACCACAAGGCACGGACGTGACCCACATCAACCACCACGTGCACATCACTACCTTGTCACATTCCTCGGCCTCGTCTGCAGCCTGCCCGCTACCGGTCTGGCTGGATATCAACCATCAAACCCAATTTAAAGCAAAGTGTAACAAGCCTTTAATTTGAAATACAGCTGTCCACAACCCCAGGGACCAGATGGGGAAACGCTGAACTGTGAATTATTTTGGCTTAGACAGTTGACGAAAGGCCTGGAGGTCAAAGGGCGCTCAGAACAAGGGGTTGAAAGGGCAGTTACGGTCAACTTACTTTCCCTACATAAAGTTATTGGTTGCTGCTGATGAACACAGAGGCAGAATCCGTGCCTTTAACATAGGATTTTCACCATGTTGGATTTGAAACATTAAACATCTGTTACAGATCAAATCTGGATCAAGGCAAGGTAACAAAATGAAATATCCAACCTAGAAAAGTGAACGTCTTTCCCGCATTTGTGACTCCATACGTGAACACCAGAGAGTTTCCACCTTCTAAAACATCCTTGACCAGATTTCTCACAGTGCTGTCGAACATCTCCCTCTGAGTGGTGTCTGGTCCCAGGACCTTGGAACAAAGACAAAATTACACAATTGCAACGAAGAGCATATTCTTCCTGTTCGTAGTGGGATCACGTTGGGCACCGACAAGCCCATTCGCCACTGACCTGTGAGAACTGAAAGCGCTGGGCGGTCTGGGGGACTGATTTGTCACTGAGCCGGGTTGACAGGGAGGTCCTTGGAGCCTTGAGGAGGACTGTGTCCGGGGACTCAATGGAAACACAATCCTTCAACACACAGGGAAAAGGCAGCAGACACAAGTAATATAAAACATTTCTCAGACTCTGGTTTCCCCAAAAGTGAATAAATGTGAGGTAAGCGTATCTAAGACCAAGGGACAAACTGAATTTCAAGCGGGGGTGGGTACATGTATTCAATTCACCTGGGATTCGCAGCTTTCGTTCTCCGCAGTTGTAAATGGTCGAATGCGAAGGAACACCTGCAAATGCTCCGTCTCTTGTAGACAAGTTCCATCTGGGTCCAGGGAGTGAAACTCGGAGAAGAGGTCTTTTCTCAGGTCATCTACGTCTATGCCCTCCATGGCTTCCAATTTGTTGTGAAAACATGATTCCATCATCCTGTCCAATAATTTGGTGGGAAAAATAAAAGGCGTTGGTAGTAAGCTTAGTCAACACGCCATCCAAATTCTCAACTACATTACCGAAATTAACTGATGTAAATGTGCCCAACTAGCTACTGTACTTCGTCTATGAAAGCACCTGCCGTTCATATCCGCACGCCTAAATTTACACTGTAGCCAGCGCAGTGTATTATCTAAACGTGTTAAGTAAAACAAAACGAAAAGGCAACGACCCTGACTGTAGTGTGGACGTTTAATTTGATGTTATTCAAATTAAAGCCATAACTAGCTGGCTGGCTAGCTAGCCAACAAACAAATCAACAATCCTACTATTCTGACGTGTGTTAACAAAACGTAACAACGCTCGCTACCATGCATAATCAAATCATTACAAAAATACAGACGTCAAAGACATTGATCGCTTCATTTTTACTTACGTGACAGAAAGTTTCCAAAAACCACGAATCCCACCGAAATTCCTTCCTGAGTCATTCCAAACTGTCGCGGTCTTATTTTTAAATTCGGCCAATGGGAAGAGAGTGATTTTTTACCGGAAGCGTATCAAGTGTTTTATATATATATTTCTATTGTTTTTTGTTTTTTTTATCGCCTACCGTCTCTACCCAACGTAGTGCCATATTCTGTTTTGAATAAACCTTTGCTTGACTTCTGATCTTTGTATGAATTATGTTTTGTGTTATTTAGATTATTATAAAATCAATAATACGATCAAATTACGTTGATCAACGCCTTAACACCGATGTTTCTTTTTCCAAAATCCTGAAGATTTGGAAAGGAAAGTAGAAGGGGAGTAAACAAAATAAGGGAGCGCTAAATCCAGCATACACGTGGAGCTTTGTCAGTATTTGACAGGTGTAAGCAAAAATAAGTAGCTCTACCTTCCCCTCTGATAGGCTGGGTGTCACTTTATAACTTATACCAATGCAATCCTCTCATATGTATAAAGTGCAGGCTCTAGCGGTAGATTTGGCAAACAGATGTTTTAATTTTATATGCGGACAGTCTGCAACTGAACCGCATAGTAATTGTATAATTTCAAATCCAAAGCAATGGAATACAAAGACAACAAGCTAAATGGTGTGTCTGTGGATATGCTCTGTGTGTCATCCACGTTTTTCTATGTGGGGACGTGATGGTTATACATTATTGATGTAAGGTTAGGGTTACGATAAGGAACATGGATTTCTGGGTCTTGTCCGGACAAGGATAGAAACACAAACGTGTTAGCCAACACACACCAACACATAAATCGTTCAGGATACAAACTTTTAATAAACTACACTGGTAATTGTAAATTAGGCTTCTCCACTTCGTCCGTATGGTGCAACACGTTTGTAACGTTCAGCAAGTCCTCAGTAACTCAAAAACTTCGGTTACCCTTCCATTCCTATACGTCCTATACAATATAACAAAAGAGTGACAGGCGTTGTATGCTTCCGCTATCAGTCAGGTGGTTTCATACGTTGACATTGACACGCCTATTAGTCCGAGGAAGTTAGCCAGATTAGCTAACTCTGCATTTCAGTTTAGGTCTATTGCTGTAATAGATTGTTTAGTTACAAACGAATAATTAACATATACATACTTATAATTAACGATGGACAAGCTTCGTAGTATGATAGGGGGTCGGGAAGACAGCGAAGAATCGGGGCTCACTGCGCAGGTAACATAGCGTCGTACTATATTTTCGTGTTTTCTAGCTAGCGCAGAACCTCCAAAGAAACCTCCAGTTGAGTGTGTTTTTTTTTTACGAACACTGTACAGTACTGCATTCTCGTTGACCATGTCATCAAACGTATAATTTGTTTGTTGTTACTGGTCTCTACTACTTATGTAGTTTATACCACGTTAACTCCACCCAGAAGTGTAATTGTAAGCGGTTAAGTTATTCGTTCCTTTAAAAAGTTGTGTGGATCGATGTGAAAGTGTTTTCAACTAGTACAAGTTACTTAATTTAGAGAATGGAAGCAGAGTCACACATGCGGCTCATGTGATCAAGACGAGGCTCTCTGTTTTTGGGGGGGAAAAAGTAGTTTTGAACGTCTGTGTGACTGACTGCAGCGATGATGACTTTGTTATTAAAACCATGCGTTTGTGTGCGTCGGTACCCCTTTACATGCTTTCATAAGGATGAGATGGAACACACGAGGTAAGGTTGCTGTTCATCCCGCAGTGTTATTCTAAAGGAAAAGCATCATTGAAATGTGCTTACTGTTGTGTGCAGCTGTTAATCTGCAACACCAGTGTATTTTATAATAAGGACATCGTGTCTCTAACTGAGAACATGTGATGCAGAGAACAGTCAACAGCTTTTGTCTAAAGAAAGCATGTTATATTTTTTGATAAGATGTTGAAGTTCCCAGGGATTGTCACGGACATACCAGCTTTAAAGTGTCAGATGCCTGACTAAATCCACAATCAGGTCTGCATGAGCTATTGGCCCGGAAATCCAATGTCTTAGCCTTTTGGGTTAAACCGTGGTGTGATTCCTGTGTCTGTATAGAAACAAACTGATGATACACTCTGTTGAAAACTTACTGAAATGGTGTTAATTCCTTTTCCTGTGATGTGACAAGATTGCTAGGCACAAAGATTGAGTAGTGTTCGTGTTAACAATCTACTTACGATATCTTTGTGTTCTTGCCTTGTTGTTTTTGTGTAACTGTTGTTGTGGTTTACTTCGTGTGAAAGTACTTAGTGTAAAAGTAAACCATACTTGCCTGGCAAGTGTATTCTTCCGTTTGCTAATGGTTAGGAGGGTGGGAATGAGAGAGTGCGGGGGTCTGTGTGTTGGGTGGTTGCCTGGCAGACTTGTGACATCCGCCCATTGTCTTCTCCTCAGGTCTTGGACGCCTCGACCCTCAGCTACAGCACAAGGGTCAAGTGGTTCGTCATCTGTTTCGCCGGAGGCATTCTGTGCTCCATCTTGGTGAGAAGCTTTCCTGTTTTAGCGTTACTGTCGTCACGGTGACCCTGTAGCGATTTAGTGGTCATCCACGCCACCTGGTTGGGAAGTGTGCTTGTGAGGGTCTTATTTAGAACCTATGAAGAGGTCCAGTGAAAGCGAATGTGTGGTCTGGTTGCATCACAACATAGAGTAGTATTAGATACACGTGACCCTGAATGTGAATCATTATTGTAGGAAATGAGAAGCGGGGTGGATATAAATTCCTGTCACGTCAGGAACATCTGCCTCCGTTCACTGGGACCTCTGTCCCCCCCCTTCCATCTGGCCCTTTGCTGTAAGCAGAGGTTTCTGTGGCCACCCAGGCCCCTTTTGGGCTGCTGAAGTGGGGGAACTGGAGTCCCAGTCCTGCACCGATCCTCACGGTTACACATTATTTCTGTTGCCGTGTCAACCTCCACATTAAGTGTGACCAGGGTTGTCGTGGACCCCTGTATCTACAACACAACTGTGAGTGCAATGCTAGGGCAATGCTTTGTCTCTTGTTGGCCCTTCTACTGAGGACACAGGATTTGGTACTCAGCCTTGGTTGGAAGGCAAATTGAGTTGCTTTCTCATTTTCCTACTTATGTGGGGGTTTTGGTACGTCCGTTCAGGAGGAGAATGTGATATGGTGCCTTAACACTAGGTGGCGGTAATCTACCACAACAGTTCAGGGAACACTATGGTGTTTGTTAATTAGAAAACCCACACTTGCTTGTCAGGAAGCAAACCTTTCCATTGTAAATACTGTTTATATTAATTCAGCAGGTATTTTGGCTAAAAGTCATTAATTCAGATGACGTGGCTAGGTGACATTGGTATTTCACTAAGTAGTTGTTGTGCCTGTAACTCCTTTAACTTTGGTCGATGTGTTTATGTTTTGATGTTGCTGAAACACCTTCAATGTATGTGGTCCTCTTGGTGTTGTTTTGTGTCTGTGGTAAACAGGCCACGGCGTTGCTGTTCTTACCCAACGGACCCAAGTTATTTGCTGTGTTCTACACGCTGGGGAACCTTGCCGCGCTCTCAAGGTAACACTCCGTCATCAGTTTCTTTGGTCTAAATATTTTTCGGGTTTGTTAGTTAATTTATTCATTCATTCAAACTCCAGGTGAGGCTTGCACATGATGTATGCCAACAGTCTTCCATTCAGTCCCACCCTGAGAGCTGTTTGTTGTTATGATTGACTGACCACTCCTTGCAAATTGCGTATACATTTTTAATCTCCTGTCCCCTCATCTGTTTTGTAGTCAGAAGGACCGTTCAGCTCCAGCCTACTAGAGGCCAATTCAGGCAGAGGCGAGGAGTGTTCTTACCAGTGTTTTGAATTTGCATCTTTGATTATGCTATTTGTTGTAACAATGATGCAATAACTACAAGTTTTGTTGGTAATTTTTGTTTTCCAGCATTTTTTGCCATTTTGTTTTAGGGAAAAAAGGGAAACATAACATAATTGTATGTTAAACTAAAACAATTGATAAAAAATGTTACACACACCAAAACGCGCCCAGATACAGTTTACATGCAGACAATGGAAGTGTCCCATGTTGTTGAGGTACTAATATGAGTTTCATGCTTGTATGGTTGTCAATCCCAGTATACCTTCACATATTCGTCAAAAATCCACCCCATTACGGATAAAAAATGTTTCACCACACTCACTCTGACCCATTCATTCATTGGAGCATTGACAGAATCAACGTAATAAACAATTGATTGGTAATATTGTCAATTGTAATACTCCTGAAATATTAAATATATCCCCATTGTCCTTGTGTGAATAGAGAAAGAGTTGCC
Source organism: Novumbra hubbsi (assembly GCA_016801125.1). NCBI lineage: Eukaryota > Metazoa > Chordata > Actinopteri > Esociformes > Umbridae > Novumbra > Novumbra hubbsi. The sequence goes on along the minus strand of JACXGK010005078.1, from coordinate 19,773 downwards.
TCAGTTGTGGTGAGGCTGTCTTGGACACCAGATCCGTTTCCCACAGACAGGAACATTCCTTGTCTGTTTGTTTTAGGTGTCATCGGTAATACTGTGTTTACTCGGCAACAAGTTGTTAGAAGAAACTGTCTCAATGTCTTTCAGTAGTGTCCTGTTGTCCCAAAATGGCTTACTACCCCTGTCGAAGTGCACTCATATTACCAGGGCCCATATGTCCATCTGTTGAGGGTATTCGGGCAATGCAGAACCCAGCTAATGCACGGTTCTGGCCCAATATGTTTGGCCTGTCACAATCTCATTATGTTTTGGTTTGCATATTGGTCCTTAATAATAGAATGCCTACATTGTAATGTATATGTGGGAGAGGTATTTATAACGTGTCAGTGTTGTGCCCGTTTAGTCCAGTAGAGGGAAACGTTAAGCAACTCACTGGCCCGTTCAGCTACCAGTGATAAACTGATATGATGGCGTTGTGCCAGGCCATTCTACGGGTCAATAGGCTTTATAAAAAAAGGACAAGCTATACTTCAGGTCTTGTCAATCTTGTTCCTGAGAGCCTCCATCCCAAAGCATCTGTCCGTCATGATGATGATGGTAAAAATCCCAGTCAGATCATACAGGAGCAAGATTCCGCAGTCCTCCTATACATTAGTGTTGTGCATGACAAGCGTTGTTCGGTACGTGGAATTCAATCATTGAGCCACATATATTTCTTTTTTGACAGATTTATTAGCATGTCAGCTTGTAGATATCAAGTGCAGCTCTTATGTGGATATAGTGTTTTGGTATAGTAAAATGTTTTGGTAACTATTCAGCAATTCTCTCCTCACTTTTTTCCACTGCTTTAGCTGCCTCTATTAGAAGGTTTTGCCGGGATATTCCATCCACTGTTTTAGCTGCCTCTATTAGAAAGTTTTGCCAGGATATTCCCTCCACTGTTTTAGCTGCTTCTATTCCAAGAACGTGCTTTGTGGTTTGACACACTGACTTGCTGGAGGATTAATTATCTCTGTGTTGTCTAACGGCTCGGCCAGGTAAGCCAGACCGCGATGAACCTGTGGTTTTAAAACCCCTGGTAGTTACCTTGTTAGGTATCCCCGAGTTATCCAGCCTTTCTCTAATCCTCCTCCTTATCTCATCAGGACAGAAGAGTCGCAAATTCTTTCGTTTGAAACAGAGAACCACTGCAAAGCTACTAGGTTTTTAATAAATACAAACTGGAAAACTATCCTCTCTAAGAGTCTCTATGGCTGAAAATTTCACTGGACATATTTAATGCCAGTCATGTGAATTGTATGTTATGTCAAACTCTGTACCAATGTAACTATTAGAAGATTCCAACTCGGCAATCCTGTAAAGTGGGAAGCCTTAGTATTCTGTCCTGTTCCAGAAAGGATGTGTGATGAAAGCCGTTTGTAGCAGGTTAACAATAGCAGAGTAGTAATAAGGAACCAGATACCAGAACTAGTCTCTGAATACTTCTGTAACTGACCAAACCCTCCCCTTTTGCCCCGTCTTTAATGGTTGTCTGGGGCTACAATCAGTCGGATGGGGTCCTCCTGTCCAATTATATGACCTCATCACAACCTTTCTCTGCTCTCCGTTCGGAAACCTACAGACGCCTTCACACTTGCTCATCTGACGGATGTGATGCTCTGCAATCACACACACACACACACACACACACACCGTGTACTAGAGCAAATGCTCCCACTCTTCCTTCTAGTGCTGTAAGGATTGGTACAGGGTGGGTGTCTATGACAGGGTGGGTGGATGAAAGGACGATAATGACAGAGGGTGGGCGTTGTACAAACGGAAGTGGATGAGTTTGTGAAGCGATAACGGCAGGAGGCTGGCTCAAGGGGGAAGCCTGACCACGTGCTTTTATGTCCGGTTGTCTCTTCATATGGCAACGCAGCGCTCCGTCTGTCCTTTGTGATTGGTCCATTCTTCTCTCGGGGTGGAGTCCTGCACGTCATTATGTCATTGTTGTTACTCGGCTCCTTTGTTAGCAGTATCCAGGCCCCACCCAGTGCATTAGGGAAAGGTGTATGCTACAGTTTCCAGGCCCCGCCCAGTGCATTAGGGAAAGATGTCTGCTACAGTTTCCAGGCCCCGCCCAGTGCATTAGGGAAAGGTGTCTGCTACAGTTTCCAGGCCCCACCCAGCGACTTGGGGAAAGGCATGTATGACAAGGTCAGAGGTTTCCCCGTGTTGTGTCCAATGGCCCTTTCTTGGTCTCTAGCAGTTGGGCAGGATCGAGATTCCCGAGGACTTTTTTTTAACCTTTACTTGATACAGTGTTTCAGCCATTCGCCGGTTCCATGGACTTAGACTCTGGGTTTAGTTTGACAACCAACTGGACTGTTGCTCACCACAGAGTAGGTCAAGGTGGCCCGGACAGATTTTTTGTAATGTGTTTTTCTGTGGTCTTCTTCAGCACGTGTTTCCTGATGGGACCCCTGAAGCAGCTGAAGAGGATGTTTGAGCCCACCAGGCTGATAGCCACACTAGTCATGCTGGTAACCAACTAGCCTGTTGTGTGGTTATTGTCAGTGACCTTCGCTAACTAGCCTGTAGTGTGGTTGTTGACAATGACCATCGCTAACTAGCCTGTAGTGTGGTTGTTGACAATGACCATCGCTAACTAGCCTGTTGTGTAGTTCTTGACAATGACCATCGCTAACTAGCCTGTTGTGTAGTTATTGACAATGACCATCGCTAACTAGCCTGTTGTGTAGTTATTGACAATGACCATCGCTAACTAGCCTGTTGTGTGGTTGTTGACAATGACCATCGCTAACTAGCCTGTCGCGTGGTTTACTGACAAGGACCGTCGCTAACTAGCCTGTTGTGTGGTTATAGACAATGACCCTCGCTAACTAGCCTGTTGTGTAGTTATTGACAATGACCATCGCTAACTAGCCTGTTGTGTGGTTGTTGACAATGACCATCGCTAACTAGCCTGTTGTGTGGTTATTGACATTGACCCTCGCTAACTAGCCTGTTGTGTAGTTATTGACAATGACCATCGCTAACTAGCCTGTTGTGTGGTTGTTGACAATGACCATCGCTAACTAGCCTGTCGCGTGGTCTACTGACAAGGACCGTCGCTAACTAGCCTGTTGTGTGGTTATTGACAATGACCATTGCTAACTAGCCTGTTGAGTAGTTTTTTACAATGACCGTCGCTTAACCTGTGTTGTTTTGAATCACTGGTTTTAAAAGGTTTCTTTTTCTTTTTTCCACACAGCTCTGTCTTGTTTTGACGCTTTGTTCTGTTTTCTGGGTAAGTATCTGACACCCTGCCCTGAACCCTACATAGTATAACTATGTCAACCCTCTGAACCTCAAGGAGGTTCGTATTTGGTTTATCCACAAAAAATATTCAAAGCTTACTCAAGTGTAGATTAACTTAAAAAAAGAACACTTCTTGGATTCGCCCAGGAATGTGTTTTGCGGGCAACGCTGTCCTACGCTCTGTGACGACACTACAGCAGAGGGGTTTTATATGTGTTGGCTAATGGCGTGATATTATAATTATAGATTATTATGCTGTACATGACGTTCTCTCTCTGTATTCCAGTGGAATAAGAAGGGACTGGCCATAATCTTCTGCATTCTACAGTTCTTGGCCATGACGTGGTAAGTTGCACCGTTTTATAACCCTCCACAGGTCCATCATACATATTGTAGGTAACCCCCTAATGACTGTTTCAAAATGAATCAGAAATATGTTTTAACCACCACTGTGTCCATAGGTGGAACCAGTGTGTAACCTCTGCTACACCACTGTTGTAAACTGTGTTTGATCTTTTCTACACCACTGGTGTAAACTGTGGTTGATTTTTACTAAACCACTGGTGTAAACTGTGTTTGATCTTTACTACACCACTGGTGTAAACTGTGTTTGATCTTTTCTACACCACTGGTGTAAACTGTGTTTGATCTTTTCTACACCACTGGTGTTGCTGACATGTTAATCTAGTTTATGGGTCGGCATTGTACATATGGATGTACCTCTCAGCCCCGGATACAACCTGTCCAACGCCTTTGGGACGGTTCATCCTCTCTGAGAAGGATGAACCCCGTGGTTTTCCAGGAGTAGGGTTTCCTGCACTCTGCCTGACACGGAATGAGCTGACATTGTGTGAATCTCTACCATGTGTTTAGTTTCGGTGTTTTAGGTCAATGGATATTAAATACTGCAAGAAAGCAGGAAGCCAAAAAGGACTTGTCCCCAATTTGCGTGCGTTGTTTCAGTGTTTGCGTGTCTGTGTTTTCTCTCGCTGTCCATCTGCTTGTCCGGCAAAGTGTGGTCTAGTCGAACCACGGACGTCACCGGTTCGGATGTGTTGCTATGCCAACCACGCCAGTCTGGCTTTCATTGCGGCACTCCGATTGTTCACTTCCCCTCCCAACGCGTGCCGCCTGGCCTCGGCTGATAGGCACATCACCTTGGCAACCGCCGGGCGAGCCAACACGCACGTCTTGGCGTAGTACATCATGCTCTGGCGTGTTCCCCCGGCGACCAGCGCTTACTCAGACCTGTCGGTGTGGGAGTTGTTTCCTGTTGAACATCTCCTCAGTCCACACGATGCTACAGACCGTCACTCGTTCCTGGTGACTGTTCACGCTCTGAGAAGATGCTGGACAAACCAGGATATATTATTCCGTGGTCAATCATTCACCTGGAGGCCATCGTTTCCTGCCGTTTGGATGTTCCCTAATGCCACATTCCTATCATACTCTCGTCACGGAGGCTAGAGTCCAGAAATGTTTATGAAGCTACTTTTTACTTTTGCAGTTTTTCCACAGTGTGCTTGTATAGATACTTCAGTACAGTCTCTGGTAACTGTTGTAGACCTTAGCAATGGTCGACCATAAACGATGAACCTTTGAGGTGCCATGTTGCTACTATAAACTGGTTACCACCTTAAGGGGAAATCACCATGTTCAGCCAGTCTGACATTCTGAGTTATGAACTGCTGTTTGCTTTGTGTAAAAATTGGAGATTAAGTATTTTCTCTTGTTTCTCCTCTTTAGGTACAGCATCTCATACATTCCATTTGCCAGGTAAGATATTTTAGTATGAAACAATGTTACTTCACCCCGGTAAGGACCATGTTCTGATTGTTGAAGCACAGTGACTGGAAAAACCAGCTGTGGTTTTGTGGCTGTGTGTGTTGGAGGCTTCTGTAGATTTGGGTCAGAGATGTTGATTGTAAATGTTGCTGTCAGAACAGTGTTAGTTTTAGTACATGGTTTTAAGAGCAACTTAGCATTTACAGCGTCACTGAAGGTTTGATTTCAGACTCATAAGGCCACTTGGTGTGGTCGGCTTTGGCCTTCCAGTTGTCATGTTGTTAGTTGAGACACTCACAGGGACACACACATTGACACACAGAGACACACATTGACACACAGAGACACACATTGACCCACAGACACACACATTGACACACAGACACACACATCGACCCACAGACACACACATTGACACACAGACACACACATTGACACACACAGGGACAGAGACACACACTCACTGAGACACACACACAAATATGTTTTTTTTTACCAGTAAACACCCCAGTGTTTAGCTCCACCATATGGTGCAAATCCCCTCCAGTTTGGCTCTCATGTGGTTCTGTTCCCTTCGTAGTGTTTAGACCACAGCCCCGCGGGTCTCCCAAACCCGGTCAGAGGCTGTGCACTGTGAAGGGGACAGGGTGTCATTTAGGACGGATGCCTCTCGGTGCTCTACCCCTCCAGCCCCCACCCAGTCCCTCCACCCTCCCGCCCCCCCCAGCCCGTCCACCCCCCAGCCCCACCCCCCCCAGTCCCTCCAGCCCCACCCCCCCCAGTCCCTCCACCCTCCAGTCCTTGTTGTTGGGAAAAGGGAGCATGATCCTT
>JACXGK010005078.1:0-13757 GCA_016801125.1 Novumbra hubbsi | reverse complement strand
ATCGTTTTCTCTGAGGGTACAGAAGGGCATCCCAAATGGCACACTCTTCCCTCTTGTACTGCTTTGCCTTTTGAAACCTGATTTGAAGTAGTGGACTATGTAGGGAGTAGGGTGCTATTTGGACATATTGCATTTCAGCTTTTTTGTTTCATGCCCATAAACCAATAGACACGAAACATGACCTCTGACCCTACACCTCTCTGACATGACCTTGCTGTTTGACCCTACACCTTTTTGTCATCAGTCCTGAATCCGTGTGTTGTTTAGACAGTCCAGCTGTGACTGACCCAGGGGTAACTCTCCAATAGGAGTTCAGAATGATTACTCCCACCCAAACCCCATTTAGTGTGACGGTGGGTTTATATGTACAGACTCAGACACCTTAATTCAAACTGACCGCTTAGAAAACTTCAACCCCACCCCTCTCCCCCAACACACACACACACAATTTCTCCTGGTTGAGAAAAGAGACAAAGAACCCTACACCTTGAATCCATATTTATTTATATTTATTTGGTTGTGAACAGGAATACTCTAGCTGAGAACAAACTGAATGAATGAACACGTTAATAGTCAATTGATGGTCCGTAAGATGTTTTCACGGGGTGCTTCAGGGATACCCCTAAAAGAATGCAGGTCTGTTCCAGCAGAACAAAACCCTTCATCTCTGCATGGCTACATGTTGGCCACAGGTACGCTTATTGTTGCTAGGACACAACCCCTTCTGTGTTCCTTATTGTCTGTTGTTGTTAGACATCAACACATTGCTTTTTTAAATTCTTACCTTCCATGTCCAGTCCTATAAGCTCCTTGGTTTGGAATTGTAATCTGTTTTTCATTTGAGATTGGATTTTCTCTCTTGGTAATCTATTATTTTCCTTTGTTTTCTCACAGCTGAAGCGTTTATACACCTCTTGAGTATTTGGCTCGACAGACTCATGGCTGTCCCTATCCAAAGTCCTTCTAGTTGTGTGGCTGATCCAGACGTCCCTGTCTTTGTCCACCTTGTCAGGCTTCTGACCTAAATTATTGTAGACTTTGGACACAGCCCACAGGCATTCATTAATCATTACAACTTACTACTCTTAAGATGTTCACCCGGCACAGCCAGAAGAGGACTAGTCACCCCCCCCCCCGAACCTGGTTCTACTCTAGGTTTCTTCCCTTTTTTCCAAGCCGCTGTGCTTCAACACTGTTGTTTATTGCTGTTTGTAGTTTCAGTTCCCACTGGGGTTTCCTCCGCTAGGCTGCCGTCCCGGTGTTTCTTCGTTGACGCGGAGTGTTTTAGGAAGCCGCTTTTTACCACCAATGTGCCAAATGTAGAGGGAGGACGGGTTTGTGGGCGGCTGGTGAGATCACCGCTGAGCGGAAGGAGCTCGTCATCAGACTCTTTCCAACCACCTCCCTCCTCTTCTCCCTCCTACTTCCTCTTTCTTTCCTGCTCTGCTCCTTTCTCATCTCTTCTCCCTCCTACATTCTCTCCTCCCTCCCGTCCTAACTCTCCTGCCGTTTCCCAGCTCCTCTGTTAGATTGGGGCTGACAGGCTAGAGAGTTCTGCCTAGCAACACCTGACAGGGACGGAGAGGGAGAATTAGGAGGAGGTGTGTCCTTGTTCCGTGGTTGCCTTGGTGATTGCCGGTTGTGATGCATCCTGGCAACACCTTCAGTGTGGTAGGGGGAGGGGCACGACAACAGGCATGTGCTGCTTTCCCGCCGGAACATAATTATGTATTCATGGGCCACGCCCAGAATGGCTGGCGATTGAAAGTATTAACTCGACACTGGTTTGTACTTGGGATCGACTGGGAATGGGTGTCTGCAAAACGAAGAATGTGTCTCGGTTTTTCCTGTGCTGTTCCTTTCAACTTTATTGTTGTTGGTTTTCTTCCAATCATACAATAAAGGGACTGAGTCTATGGGACTGTTCATTTAAAGACTGTTTTAAATGTTCTCACTTATTCACCGGACATTTGTCTCTTCCTGTCTCCGCAGGGATGCGGTAATGAAAGTCTTCACCAGCTGTCTGAGTTAGAGGACGGACTGTTGTGTCCCAGACCGGGCTTTAAACACTGTTTGAAATCTTATTTTGCTTGTCTGGCATTTAACTACAAACCCAAATGGATCACCACGTCTGGCTACAGAGAACACTCTAGAAATGTCAGCGATTTCAGATAGTCTTTGAGGCCGGGACGGACTTCCTCAGAACGTCTGCTGTTTCATCTGACGGATTCTGAGTGTGCAAAGACCGTAGTGTGTAAAATATTTTTTACTTTTTTATTTTCTAGAATATTGCTTTATCGCTGTTTTATACTGTGAATTAACATTTCCAATAGTATAATCATGATATAAAGTCACCCTGAACTGAAAAGTTAATTGATGTCTTGCTTTTCATGGATAGGTTTGGTTCCATTCCAATTCAGGTCATTCGTAAGCAGGCAAAAATGTCTGTATGAATGTATTTTTTTTTTCACAAAGAGAAACAGAATATTATAATTGGAATATCAGTTGATTTTCAGAATTACATGAGTTGAAATGGAGTCCTTGATTTCGTGCTCATGTCAGCTAAATATTGAATTACCCTCAGGATCTCGGTGGTATTGTGTGTTTGTTCTTCCAGAGAGAGTTTAGAGAATTCAACTATTTAATAATGTTTCTAATACATATTATGCTAAAATTACAAATGTATATCTTGTTAATTAAGAGCTATAGAATGCCTATGTAAATGTAAGATATGATAGCGGTAAAATGTAGTATATTGAATGAATATATATACCGCAGATACATTATTCAAAATGGGCGCATACCTATTCACTATATATTTATTTATACATCTCACTTAATTGCTTGGCATTTTTCCTTCTGAAAATTATAGCATAAGTTGTCCATCCATCTTAAAAATGGACTTTGATTGTCGATGAGTTAATTAATTATCAATTTGAAACTGCACTCCAGTAAAGTCATTCAGTTTGCCTCTAAATGATGGTGTTGTGCTTGTAACGTTTTTTTAAAGTGTGAAAATTGCAGTTGCACGCGTGCAATTTCTTGAAGCCCGTCTTCTCCGATCGCCGCATGTCAGGTCAGTGTGGCGGAAGTGATGTAGCTGACACGCTGATCGTGTCGCTAAATAGTTAATGGCTTGCTAAAGTAACGGAGTAGCCGGGGGCATCAGATGGAGGGGCGGGCAGACAGACCATCGCGTCCCAACCTGTTAGACATCCAGGCCTTCTTCTCCGACAACAAAGGGACCGGTGCCTCTGACATCGTAGCATTCAATAGGCCACCATAGCACAACGAAACACTTACAGGAAATAACACCTCACCAGAATGTCATCAATAATCTCTCTTTGCCATTTCAATAATTGCACAGAAGTAATGAATTTATGAATTATGCAGCCCCCCATTGGAAATATGACCTACCAACCGAGACGCTTGGGTTTGTTTCATTTTTTGAAACGTGTTGTAATGGACCTAACTCATCTATCTACAGCTTGGCCTGGGTTTGACCCAATAACCTGGTGTTACAAGCGCCAGTAGACTCCGGCTCCATTGGTCTGTTACACAAAGAGTCGCTGTCAGTTTCTTTCCACAGCACCACGGATTGTCACGGCTCGTTATCGCGGCACTTTGGATGGAATTCTATGAGGATGCAGTTGCCATGACGACCTTGTAAGCGGTCGGAACGCATGCCTGCCCGGGACCCTCTCCCCGGTCCCAACTGTAGCGTTTGTGATCATCATGTGTTCCGTTATGGTAATGAGGCGGGGAGGTCAGAGGGCATCTCACTGGCCATGTGGCTTGGAGTGGGGGGGGGGGCTGTTCCTGTATAACACCACCATTCTATCGCAAGGGACTGGCCTTACTACAATGGTGGAAATCTCTGGGACAGGAAATTTGCTCCGTGACCAGTTAAGGCAGTTCAACATCCAACCTCGCAGGTCTGTCAACCCCATGTGTATTTAAGCGTTTGTGGTCAGGATACAGAGAGAGACTTTCGCGCCTATCGAGGAGAAAAATACTGGACACGCAGGCTTCGTAGAGTTGCAAATCACACAAACAATAGCTCACAAGGACAGGGTGTGAAGGACCTGACTTCAATATGGGTTTTTAGGAGAAGAGCGCACAGGTGAGTGGTATTAGCTGATTAGTACCTGTGAAAATGGCATTTGCCCTCACAAAAATATGAACAATAAAGAAAAAGATCATAACAAAACACTGTGGCATATCAGTAGATTATGGTTTGAGCCACTGGGCATTATACAAGCCCATTCCTATGGATAAATGACATGTTTACTCTTTGTTACCAACAACAACATTCAACTGGCTTACTAATGTTAAGCTGCCAATACGCTTCCTCTGTTTTAATCGTTAGTGATGCAGGGTAAGCAGTCAATCCTCTGGTGATTCACAGTAAGGTTTTGGCTCAAAAAATGGTTTAGATCAAACAAAAAGGAGGAATCGATCAAACGCATGTTTGATTTGAATATAGCTAGACTAATCTAGACACGGCTACTTGAATAAAATGACATCTGTCACTGTGAAATTATAGATTGCTGTTGAACATCGATAACACTTAAACGCACACGTGTGTGTGTGACTAGGGTGTGGTCTTTTAAGGTCACCCGCTCTCAGATTTGTGACATTAAGATATGTGATAAATTATGCTATATAGTATTTGCGCGAGATGACCGTAGCTTAACATACTACCATGTATATGGGAAATATATCTGATAACACAATAGTGTTATTCTTCTGACATGCAACCAAAGCAGCGATACTTGGAAAGTACTTCACGGATGACATCACTATCCTGGATGCCATCACACAGGCTTGTTTCATACGGATTCTGTCTTTGTTTAACAGCATGCTTCATCTCCTAGCTGTAACCAAGACCCCGCCTCCCACTGAATAGCTATAAATACCAGACAACCGGCGGCTTCACACCAGTTGAATTATAAAGCGGATTGTAGCACCGGATTTGTGAATACTATTCTTTTCAATATACCCAGGTTTAAAGAAAGATGCGAATAGAATACAGAATATTTCTCTACCATCGTTAAGGTGTAAGTTCTAAACAAGACATTGCAACCATAGTATATTTTGTTTCGGTTGTGATCAGATCATATTTAAGTCCTTACAGCTATAATGCCGTTTCCGCCAATAAATCTACATCAAAGAATCTCTTCTCCCCGGGGAGAGCTGTTCCGGAAAAAGAAACAGACGGGTGAAAAAGATTCGGAGAAAGAGAAGATTTCGAAGTCTTGGACTACAGCCAATCTGATGAATCTGGGAAGAAAACCACAGCATCAGAAAACCAAACTTCCAATCCAGGAGACATCGGTTGTATCGAACTCTTGGCTAACTCTACCCAAACACTCTCAGGACTCTTGCAACAGCGTTCCGCGCTCTAGTTCGGTTGAATCTTCCACACACCGGGACAAGAGCAAACCGTCCTCACGGAGTTCCATTGGGAACGACGAAACGGGAGAGGAAAGGGCGATTCAATTCTCTCTTAGTCTCACACCGGAGGCCATTCTCGTTATTCAAAAGCGCAGCTTAGAAAAACAGATGCTTGCCAAACAGCAGAAGTGTTGTGGGTCTGTGGATCTACGGCACAGGCGAGTCTTTCCCTCCAAACGGACTCAAGGAGGTGTTTCCAAAAGCACTGTACCGGCCGTCGCTAATCCAGAATATGCAGAGGACATTACTGCCATAGTTAAAATCTCTTTACTAAATGATCAGTATAAATACGATGACGTGGAATACGAGGAAGAAGATGGAGATGTGGATGAGACCGTTGTGAGGAAATGCAAGGAGTGGTTGAAAGGAGTAGAGAGCGCCGCTGCTTTAGGCAAAGTGGACAAAATATCTGCACTTCCGCACCTTAAAAGCTGATGATGTCGACCGACTGTTTGAGGACTTTAGTAGGCTATTTGGAGATAAATGTTTAGCTGTGAAAATTGCACATTGGACACAAAGGAGAGTAGCCTGTTCCAAGACACTGCTCATCATAACGCACGTTGAGGATCCACACATATGGGATCGAGTGTGTGTTTTTTTTAACTCTAATTTATAATGATGTCATAATTAAATCCATTTACTGTTACCACTGGGCGAGGACTCCGTTCTCTTTGCACGTGGCTTTTGTTTCCATTAAAGCTCCTTGATTCGTTGGTTGGCATCACCCGCGCGTGTGGGGGAGTTTTGGAATGAGGTGTGCAAGCCCGCCCATATTAGCCGCCTACGGTCAGTGAACCGACCCTCTCCCTTTGTGGTCAAGAACAATGGCAATAGGACGGCGACGATAGGGTTACTTTGCACATTTATTTTGTAAAGCAAACGACTGTTTCTTTTTTAGCCTGTATCTGAATGTGCGCCTGTTTTTTGGTGCGTTGTTTGGGAAAGTGAAAGAAAACATGTTTGTTACGGTGCAGCAGCATTGTACAGTATTTATTATATGGGGGAGGGGGGCTTAATATTCTATGCTGAGTTTTTTAATGCTGTTTGTATGGAGTTAACATTTTTAAATCTACATGCACCTAAGCATTTTCCTTTCAATTGTGTGGAAATTACCTTTGTCAGAAAACACAATACAAATAAAAACAGGAAAAACTGTTTGTGGTACGAGTATAGCTACGTTCATTACTTAAACGAAGGTCTGTAGGCCCAGCTTTATGATGACCACTGTTATAATTAACTGTAGCAGTTCTGCTCGGTCATCAAGTCAAACTTCACCGAGGGCATGTCTATGATGTTCTATGAAAGCAATAGGTTTCACCAACATGGCTTGTAGCTCAAGGCCATGTGGGCGATAATTAAATAGGATAAGCTTCTTATTGGAATGTGTGTTAATCAGCGTTGTCATGGAGCTCTTGTGCACAACACGCACTGTCAAATGTCCAACCGTTAATCGTAATATGTGAGTGCACGCAATAATGCTATTAGACCCATAAGCCATTAATTTAATCAATACGCTTAGTAAGCCGAACTGCTTTTACTGTCTGTCAACTAGTTAACCCCGTGGTCTAAACATGGACCTGTAGTAGATAGGACGCGAGAGCAAGGATTTTCGCACCTGGTTTTGAAATGAGAATTGACACTCAGCCTCAGCACTGAGAAAATGGCCAATTCAATAGAGGTAATTCGTATCGTGGCAACCCATAAACACAGAGCTAACAAAACATTTAACCCCAGTCAGTGCTTTTATGACAATTTTTATGCCATGTTGATGAAGTATTATTTTATATGCAATGGTATTTCTTCAAAATAACTACCAGTAGGGCATAAAGAGGCATATACAAAACTGGTAAAATGTCTATCCTGCCGCATGAGGAAAGATAACATTTAATATGAACAGTTTAATTGTAGAATACAATACATATAGATACAGGCTCTTCGGAAATCAATTGTCACAACTGTGAGAGAAATATGTGAACAGAAAGTACATTCCTTTTATAAACACTTCCCCCCGGGCTTATTCAGTCTTTGCAACCCGTCCGACTGGGAATTGACTGCAAGGTAAAAAAAAAAGACAAAGAAAGTTGTGGTTCCCGTTGTTCGGTGTTACTTGGTAACCGTGGAGTTTTATTGAAGAAGGGAGTTCGATTCACAATCTACACTGGTGACTCATAACATTCTGAAATGCTGGTCTGTGGGGTAAGTGAACTAAGTACTGTTGTTTGTAGATCTATAAGCATAAAACTTCCTATCGAAATAATCATGGCGCTATGTTCGAAATAACTTTCAGTGACTATTGGCATTTTCATCTTGAGATTGTTGGAGTTAATGTTGTGGAAGCTACGTACTATAGCTAACTATGCACAGTGGCTGTCAATGATTTTCACCCCCTTGGACCTTCCAATGATTATTGTGTGGAAATATTCGGTCAAAACTGATTTAATTAAGAGTTTTGCCAGTGATAAACAAAAAAAACTAAATAATTGCAGAAGTATTCACCCCCTCTAGTCATTATTTAGCAGAGGCACCTTTGGCAACAAATACAACCATGAGTGTATTTGTAGAAGTCACGCCATCTTTGCCCATTTGTCTCCCCAAAATGCTCAAGCTTCGTCAAGGTGCCGTCCGGGAATTGATTGGGACACATCCGAACCTTGACGCTTTTAATAACTGGCTTTGACTGTATGTTTGGGTTTCATTTATTGCTGGACGGTGAATCTTCCCCAAAGTCCCAGGTCTCTAGCAGACTTAATCAGTTTTTCTTCCAGGATTTCTCTGTACTTTGCCACATCCATTTTGTCCACTATCTTCACAGGCTTTCCAGGCCATGATGCAGAGAAGCATCCCCGTAACATGATGCACCCACCTCCACGCTTCATATTAGGGATGATGTTCTCAGGATGATGTACTATTTTAGGACTGCGCCAAACGTTAGGGTTGAGGCTATAAAGCTCTATTTTGGTCTCATCAGACCATAGAAGCTTCTTCTATTTGGTCTCAGAATCTGCCACATACCTTCTGGCAAAATCTAGACATGACTTTCAACAATGGTTTTCTTTTTTCTCTCCCATAAAGACCATGTTTGTGAAGCAACCTATTGTTGGTTAGTGTTGCAGTATGCTGAGTGTTTCCCCTGTCAGCCCCAGAGGACTGTGAGTAACTCATGTAAGGAAGTCATGGAAGTATCACACTAATATGTGTAGAAGTCCAAGGGAGGTGAATACCATTGAGAGCCAATTTAACACTTAGTGCAAATTGTAATTATCTGTCAAATCCCATTGTGAAAGGTTAACTGTTGATGAGTGTTCATGATGAAGTCAAAGTGTAGAGACATCCACCAAACAAGCACCCTGCCCTCCATTTTGGAAACATACCGGTCATCTGTTGGCATCAAAGAGGTAAGGTGTCTACTGAACCAACCAATTAAAGTTTATTGAACATTACGGGCTTACTCTGATGCCATGTTTTCTATTACCAGTAGCTTCGACGGGGTCACATAAACACATTTAAGAGCATTTAGAAGCACTTGTTGTAGTCTTGCCTTGTACATAATAGTGAATAAAGGTTCTGAATCAAGCAATCAAGTGTATTAAATTAATGGTTGACGGACCCAATGGCAATATGTGTACCAGCGTGCTGTACGCAGGCTAAAGACAGTGCATAACACACAATATATGTGGGAGGTGCTACAAAGACAAGCTCCATAATGGCCGCCACAGTTGGCTCCCACCGTGAGGCATCTGGCGTCAACTGCCTTTATGCACCAGTGTGTGTGCCAAGACCCGGTCCCTTCCCCTCAGTACAGCACTGCATCGCCGTGACGATGCCCCTCTCAAGCACAAGTGCGTAACAGAGGGCATTATTTTCCCTGCGGAGTGTATAGACCAGGACTCCTTGGGCATCTGGTCTGAAGTGGTGAGTCATGTACCCGGGCAACAGTGTAGGGTCTTGTCTGGGATGAAGTGGTGAGTCATGTACCCGGGCAACGGTGTAGGGTCTTGTCTGGGATGACTTCCCCGGGTGGGAGGGTGGTGTGACGCGGACATCGTGTGCCGTTGTGACGTCTCAATCCTGGCATTGTGTGCGGTAGTCCTTCTGGTGCCATCTCTGCCTCTCTCCACTCTTACTCCCTCCCCTCTCCCTCCTCTGACCTGCTCTGTACCGAGGGGCTAGAATACAGGAAGTAGAATCAGCCGCGTGAGACCCTTACTGAAGGAGGTGTCTGTGTGTTGCGCATTTCAAACCGCATCCCAAATTGAATGATTCTCATGTTATCGCTGTGTAGTGTGCTGTGTTGGGCTGGGGAGGGACATGCTGCCTGTTCTGTTTCATTAACACGGCATTGACCAACACTTGGAGGTGCAGTTGTCTTGGTTACTGCCAGAAACCATTCTTTTCCCCAGTGTGCCTTGGTCTTGCTTCAGTTCAATCTGTCACACTAACTCGTCCACTATTTGCTAACCACTCCCCGTCCAACCAACTCCCTACCTCAATTCACTAACCCCACCCCTTCCACCCACTAACCCTTCCCTGTAAATTCACTAACCCCACCCCTTGCACCCACTAACCCTTCCCCCTCAATTCACTAACCCCACCCGTTCCACCCATTAACCCCTCCCCCTCAATTAACTAACCTCCCCCTACATCCACTAACACCTCCCCCTCAATTCACTAACCCCTCCCCCTCAATTCACTAACCCCCTCCTACATCCACTGCCCCCTCCCCCTCCATTCACTTTGTATTAGTCCACTAAAGATATTGTATTAGTCCACTAAACATATTGTGTTAGTCCACTAAACATATTGTGTTAGTCCACTAAACATATTGTGTTAGTACACTAAATAGGGGATACGATAATACATTGATGGGCTCTGCCTATCCTCCCACATAGCAGAACCTCTGATTTTGTCTAAGGACGTACCACTTGTTTTTAAAAGAAACTCGCGGAGAAGAACACAATGTCTAGACCGGAGGTAATTATGTGGGAGGTCCCCCTCCAGTGGAACACACGTGTGATTGCATAAGCTTCTCTGCTGCCATAGGGACTACCACTGTGTTCCATTTAACTCTGTGTTTGGGACAGATTGTATCCCTCTTTTCAATTCAACCTGTGTTTCCTGGCTTAATGAACAGCTTACCTCAGTAAAGACATGAAGAAGACATTCTGCTTACCCTCAATAATGACATGAAGAAGACATTCTGCCTACCTCGATAATGAAATGAAGAAGACGTTCTGCATACCTCAATTGTAACATAAAGAAGAAATTCTGCCTACCTCAGTCATGACATGAAGAAGAAATTCTTCCCACCTCAGTCAAGACATGAAGAAGACATTCTGCATACCTCAATCATGACATAAAGAAGACATTCTGCCTACCTCAGTCATGACATAAAGAAGACATTCTGCCTACCTCAGTCATGACATGAAGAATACATACTGCCTACCTCGATCATGACATGAAGAAGACATTCTGCCTACCTCAGTCATGACATGAAGAAGACATTCTGCCTACCTCAGTCATGACATGAAGAAGACATTCTGCCTACCTCAGTCATGACATGAAGAAGACCTTCTTCCTACATCAGGCATGACATGAAGAAGATATTCTGCCTACCTCAGTCAAATCACGAAGAAGACATTCTGCCTACCTCAATCATGACATGAAGAAGACATTTTGGTAAAATAGCTGCTGACAGATTCCACATTGTATCATCACATGTTCATGTAGGCTAGCGTGCTTTTTAAACGTAAAAGACAATGTTCTTTTTCTAGGTCATAATTATATATACACTGTACGAGGGTCTGTTAACTAGATTCAGCCTCAGGGGGATTTGTATTGAAGCCGTATGTTCCGGAGGATGGAATATAATGAGATTTATGTTGAAGTGCAAACAAAATAGACTAAAAACAAAGCCTAAAATGGATAAGTATATGTACTTAAAAATAACAATAATTTCAGACGTTGATTACCCTGGGACACGATCACATTCTATCTATTTTTAGGTAATATTTGAGAACTATTTTCTACTGTTGACCAATTATAGTTTAATTCTTGAGGATTAAAAAAAAACAGTGCTACTTTAATACTAATGTCCGGCCAATAGTTCCTGTCATCTATATTATACTAAACTCCGAACTCACTGTTGCTTTTTTAAACAAACCAAACGAACCCCCTTGTATTTCCCAGCCCGGACCGAGGGATCGACTGGGGCATGGTTGGAGCGGAGATACTGGGCCTAAGGCTGGGGTCAAGGGTCATGGTTGGAGCGGAGATACTGGGAGTCAAGGAAGGAAGCAGATGGGGCATGACCGTGAGGTCAAGGGTCATGAGGACAAGGCTACAGTTGGGAGTGACCTGGACCGGGAGGCCATAATCAGACGACAGGCTCTGTTGGATAAGGTTGGTATCACCAGAACTACGGCCCGCATGGCTACAGTCTATGCCTCTGGTCCTCGGAATTCCTGACAGCTCAGATATTAAACCAAATCCCAACTGATTTGAATTTAAACTGAACTGACATAAACCTTGAACCGTGTTATGTATTTATTGCATGGGGGTGGAAACTAGAGTTTCACATGTAAGCTTTAGAAAATACATTTTTAGTCTATGTGTTCTACTCATTCTGTGTAATGGCATCCTCTTCTTGACACCTCTGAATATTGCATGTTTTTTACCCAATTTGTATTATTGTTTATCAGCGCCATCTAGTGGTTTACAGGTGTATGTACCGCCTGAGAGACGCCTTGTGTCATCGTTACTCCGACCTGCTCAGAGAGAAGGTTCGCGCACAGAGGCTGGAGATGCAGCGGCTTGCAAAGGCACCAGCGCTCACAAAGGAGAAACACACACAGGTAAAGTATAAACATTCAACATTCAGACACCTATGTTGAGTATTTAAATTAACTTCTGTACCCTCCCACCCCCAATCGAGAACGAAAACAAATATTCACTTATCTTTGATTTCTCTGACACTGACTTTGTCACCTAATGGCTTCGATAAAGGAAAGTGTACTTACTCTGATTGTCAGATGCTGGTTTTCAATGAACTTATTGTAAGTCGCTCTGAATAAGAGCATCTGCTAAATTACTCAAACCGCCCGTATGACGGTTGTTTTTGCTTGACATTTTGTGGACCTTGTCTCACCATTGTTGGCTGCTGGCCACTATCAGGATCCACCCCTTTAACCCTCCAATTTCACACCCACACCTATCACCCTTCTGTCTGAGCTGGAATACACAACCCTGCCCTTGGGAAGCAAAGACCCACACCTCCACACCTCTGTCTCTCTCATTCACACACTCTTCCCCCGTCAACTCACTCGGAGGGACCAAAGTCACTCCCATATCAATCAAATCGGTGTACCAGCCATTCATCAACGGACGAGTTGATCCTTCGTGACCTACAGTTTTGGGGCATAGTTGTGTTTCGTCTCTTTGAGCATCTGTTGCATGCTCAAATACGGTATAAGTTGGAATCCTGTAAGTAGTAATAACATTTCATTGAGGTTCAAATACTTTTTAGACATTTTCAAAGAACCAAGTGTGGATATCTTACATTTTTGTTGCAGTGTGAATGTATCAGATGGATTCAGACACATCACGAGAGCCCTTGAAATTCACCACATATTGTTCACTGAAATACCTCACAGTGAATCAATTTGCTTTATCCCTATCCACACTGACTACTGGGCTAATAGGAATAATATCATTATCTTCCCCAATGTAAGAAGTTACATGCCCAGCTGTCTGAAAACAGGTTGTCATGGGACAGTTTTTCCTGGTTGATGCATCTACCAGAGAATTTTGAGGGATAACAAAAAAAAACTCTTGGTACTCTCTAAACATTTAAAAGTTAATGCTGAGAGAGTCCTGAAAATGTTGTGGATTCATTTGCAAGGGAGCTGAGTCCTCATTTTAAGACAGTGCCAGTTCACTTTAAAGGGAATGAAGTGAACACATTGCTGGTGCCAATTACATTCAGGCATGTGTATGAAAATCTTAACTGTCTAGGTTCCTAACACAACACAATTCTTTAAGTTAACATGTCTTGCAGGGCTTTTGAAATAAAAATAAACCAAAAGCTGGCATGTCAGTGTATTCTGTGCAGTGGAGGAATTAAGAGTTTATCTACAACACAGAATATAATGCAGGAAGGAAACATCCAAACAGGGTGGTTGATTTTGACCAGTCCTCTTAGTTGCTAGTGGAGCTGTATTTATAGTTTCAGTCCCTGGGAAAGAAAGCCACCATTGCGGGGTGTGTGTGTGGGGGTGGGGGGGGGGGGGGGGGGGGGGGGGGGG
>JACXGK010005077.1:0-34775 GCA_016801125.1 Novumbra hubbsi | reverse complement strand
GGGGGGGGGGGGGGGGGGGGGGGGGGGGAGGGGGGCAGATGTTGTGCACATCCTCCTCGAACATCTTCCTGATCTCATTTTCAGAACAACTTTCCACTGGCTTTTCTTCGCCACAACCGAGGTGAAGGCTTGCCAGGGCGGAAGGGTCCGGTCTAAACAGAGGCGAATCCGGTAAAGCTCACACGTTCCGCCACACTGAAAACCGAGCATGACAGCCCTGCGCTCTAGGTGCTCCTAAGCGGATCAGCCAGCCGGGTCCTTCGGCGTCAGGCCTCGGTGAGACGACGTGCCACAGGGAGGCTGTTTGACTATTCCAGGAGGAGAGACGTTTGCTCGACAGGCCCGCCATCCCTCTTCCCCTGCACTGAGGAACCATCCTGGGACGGCTCACAGCCGACACACAGCCATCAGCAGTGTCGAGAAACCCCCCCTTCCGTGGTCATTACGGTGTCTGACGACGGGTCTTAATTGTGTGCTTATCGGTAATGCTTTTTCTGCTCATGCATATGTGTTTAGATTATGTACCATACATGAGGGATCCACAAGATCTGATTTCAAAACAAATGTATTTTCATTATTGTGTAGTGACATTTAAATAAAAAAAAATTTGTAACTGCTCGATGTCTCCGGCCGCAGAGTGTATCAAATTACATATTAGCATATCACGGGTGGGATTCTTTGTTGAAAATATTCCACTTTGAAATGATCTCCAATGCTTTCGCCCTTGGACGACTTTAAGCTGTGACTGACATGCAGCCCATCGTCTGTCGGAGGAGATAAAACCTCAACCACCAGCAGGAAAAGGAAAGTGCTTAGTGTCAGGTTCAGTGGGAGGCCGGGTCTTCGTGGTTGGGATGAAGAGAGTTGAATGGCAATAGACATCCCTGCTCTAGATCACCTAGAGGGCAAAATCCTAACTTGGATTAAGACTCTGGCAACATTGACATTAAGGCCTAATTAATGCAAAACTTGCAGTTTCATGCGTTCAGGTTTCTAAAGCTGGGATTTTTTCCTTTGAATTTCCGTAGAATAATTGCATACAAGAACAGCCATCCCTCAGCTTGACTAACAACAGGGCTCTAAATATTTCTGTAAAACCGACAGTAAACAACACACAGACAAGCACCACTCTCTCTAGTATTTGTGTCATTTTCATCCTTCTTTTGGTCAACAAATCCTGACAATACGGTCATTGAGTCTCCACTCGCATGTCCCCTCAAACCCCAAATGTCACCGAAAAGGACCAAGCGGACGGCCGGGGGGAAAAAAACCAGCCCGACCTGATGGTCCAGTTGGGGAGCAGATGGTGACAGGGTTTGCTGACTCTTCATAAAGCACTGGGGCCAGGAGGGGCGGGGTTGACGCTTCGGCTGGTGAGAAGAGGTCACCGCCATCCTCCGCCACTCACTGTCAACCCCCCCCCAGGGGCTGCACGGGTGACCGAGCGGGATGGCACAACCGCGAAAAGGGAGGGCAGATCACCCCTTGACTTCTGCCTTCACTCATTAACCGATGGGCTGGCAAAACCGGAGGCTCTCGGTCACTGCGAGACAGGTGAGACCAGTCCCGGAATTGAAGGAACACTGGCTTTCCAAGATCACAGGTGAACGAAGGTGGCTGAAGTTCCCGTGACGACCACGATAACAATGTCCTTTCCGCCAAACGCCAGGTGACCCAGGTTGCCGTCACTCTAGATTAAAATAATCCCTTCATCGTGGAGACATTCTAGGCACCAGGTGCGTCCCAAGCCAGACTGGGCACCTGTGATCCAGATCAGAATAAAAAATAATAATAAATGCAGCATTCAATCTGTTTTTACATTCGTCTTTATTTGTTGCAGATTCGATGAGGAGTTTGTCACTGTTGCCATTGACGACAACCCTGGTGGGTCTCTTTACACATCCAGCTGCCAATACTTTTGCCACAGGGCAAAGGCTATCGAGAGAGCGGTCCCAGGGACATCTGGTCTTCCGTTAGGACTATTGACTCTCACGCATGATGAATGTACCGTTCGATATGGACGGACCCAAATGAAGACAAATATGAACACAAGACAGGAAGTTCCCCCTAAAATGCACCCTTCTGCACACGTCTCCATACGGCTGGACGAGACAGAAGTCCTGAAGGGGGGGATGTGGAGGGTATTAGTGAAACGACGTGCTGTGAGATCTTGGGAAATAGATTTAGAAAAGGATATCACGAGCAGAAACCCAAGGCTTTGCGACAGCAGCCTCGGAGAAGATCCCGCTCTCCCCTTCAGCACTCCAATAAACACACCTCTAGTGACACGAAAGGCCTTGTTGCCTGGTTACCTGGCTACCGCAGGAGTGCAGGATTACGGGGCACCATTACACTACCTACACAGAGAGAAGCGAGAGAGAGAGAGAGAGAGAGAGAGAGAGAACGTGGGCAGCTTACACAGGTTTTTCTCACCATTTATGCTGAGGCAAGGAGGTGACTCTACATAGCGCAGTATCATTTTGAGTGACTCAGCGTGGCAGGGGATTGTGTTGTAACAAGGAAACCTCATGCTGAAGTCAAGGGAGTGGAAATAACCAAATCTAACTTACTACGAATACAAAAAGACCAAAGAGCAGATGTGGTGTCCCTGCCCAAGCCAGAACATCTATCCTGTCTTAGTGGGCAGAAACATAGTATCTAATACACAGCATGTTATAATGCAACATTTCCTTAACGTCGCTCTGCTGTACACTGCCCTTCACAGGTTTGGGGTCACTTGGAAATGTCTTTTTAAATAAAAGCAAAACGGTTTCCAACGCAATAACATTAAATTGATCAGAAGCACAGTGTAGACATTAATGTTGGCAATGACTATTGCAGCTGGACATGGCAGATTGTCTATGGAATATCTACATAGACCCATTATCAGCAGCCGATACTCCTCTCTTCCAATGGCACATTGTGTTTGCTAATCCAAGGTTATTTTGAAAAGGCTAATTAATCAACAATTTTGCGATTATGTTAGCAAGCTGGAAACTGATGTGTTGATTAAAGAAGCAATAAAACTGGCCTTAGACTTCTTCAGTATCTTCAGCTTCATCGTTTTTAGGTTCAATTAATGGCTCGCAATTCGTCAATGGACTAGACATTTCCATTTCTTTTGAAAACAAGTGGCCCTAAACTTTTGAACGGAAGTGTACCTAGATGTGATCTTAGGGAACCCGTGATTTCAGGTTCAAGAGACCTGAAAAATTATGATGATATAGCACATCACATGGTGCGAATACATCGCACTAAAGAACGGCAACTGGAACGTCACACGTGTGTTCGTTCTTGTAAATTCAAATAACGCAAAGGGAAAGTTGCTTTCCGCTGGTTTCTGAGGCGGCAGGAAGGAAGTTACACAGTCAGGACGCCGATGACAAAAAACACGGTGTGCAGCGTAGCGGATGTTTCATTGACTCATTAACGTTGAATCTCTTACACGGATGACTCAAGTTTGAACAGCATCCTTGTCACCAAGACAATGCCAAGTGTCTTCTGACATCTGTATTCACTCATTTACCATAAAACATTTGGATCTTCAGGCAAGTCCCTTTCCTCTCTCACCATTTTCGTTTATGGTGTTCAAGCGGTCACAGAATCGGCAGCTGCAACACGTTACCAGAAGAAATCTTTTCTAGGCATATTCCGATCCACAAAAAAAACGACTTTCCGTTCACAAGAGCATAAATTCAGTGACCTTAAAGATGCCCTTCCATCAAACCTTGATTTCTCAAGTATTATTTCACTAGGTACTGTAAAGTACACTGAGAACACATTGTAATTTACAACAATGGCCTGGGAGCAATTTGGGTTCAATCGCTCTGCTAAGGGACAGAACAACCTTGTCTGCAAAATCAACCCTGTTGTACCTGGCAGGAAAACAAACAATTCAGTCGTGGTTTCTATTGGTCATGGGTTTCCACCATGAACTTCGGGAATTTAGATGCAAAGTCTTCAGAGACCTTGGAGGCTGTTTTACAGTCACTCTGAATGTGTTTGTGACATGCAGAAGAGGACATAGAACTTGGTCATGTATTCAGTATCTTTGTCCAGTACTCACAAACCATATAAATAAAGCACTAAAATCACATTTCCAAAAGGACAGCAATTCTTGCATATTCTGTAATCGTTGTCAAAACAAAAACTTGCATCTTCATGCACAGACCCTATTTCTCATTATGATGGTTACAGGTATTCGATTTCATGCTAGGCACTGTGCAGCTTCTTTTCCAACATTTATATAAAATGGATACTTCAAGGTATGCAAAACTATTTCCTTTTGCCTTCTAATCAAAGCCTTCATATCACAGTGCAAATCCCTAATCATATTTGCAGTTCATAACACTCCTAATTCTTCGTGGACTCTTCCTCTCTCATTCGCCTGTTCTGTAACCTCATCTAAATCCTCCTGGCCGTGCAGAGCTGCAACCACAGCAGAAAATCAAGGCATCCCCACACATTCTTTCCTCTGGCCTTCTGCATAAACTTCATAAATCAGGCCAAATCAATGAGCATTCCTCGCAGGCCACAAGACCTTCCATCATGGCAATCCACAGATCTGCAAATTACCAAACTGTTGAAATGTATTATCATTCTCATAAAAAAATATTATCTGACCTCAGGAGGCAGAATTAGAATGGAATACATTAATTCCTGTATCTGATCGTACTTTGGCCATTATAATTTAGTACAACGCTGGGACGTGTTTGGTTAAAACGAAATGCACATTATTGCACATTGTGCGGTGGGGTGAAACTCCAAAGACACTGGTCAAAAATATAGACCAATTAAATCATGCATTTGGTCTTGATGAACAAAAAATATATCAACATCTTTACTGTACATTGAGAACAAAATGACATAAACAATGTTCAATGAAAACCAAAATCCTTAACTGATTGAGGACTAAATAAAAACTCACCAAAACACCAAAAAATCTATGTAAACAATTGAAATCACAGGCTTTTCAAACTGGAGTGAATTTCACCACAGCAATGTAGTTGAGTAGGGTATGGCCCCCACGTGCCTGTATGTACTCCTGACAACGTCTGGGCATGCTCCTGATGAGACGACAAATGTTGTCCTGGGGGACCTCCTCCCAGACCTGGATCAAGGCATCAGTGAGCTCCTGGACCGTCTGAGGTGCTAATTGGCGGCCTCCGAAAGAAATGCTTCAGATGTCATAACACCTGACAAAACTGTGTATAATTTAGGTTTCATCAGATCAGTACACTGACAATAAGATTGGCACATATCAATTAGAGCTCATCATTAGGTTCCTAAATATATACTTCCTTCCCGCCAGGGACAATTTTGGTAGCAAATGTCTATGGGGGATCAGGACAGTGTTTTTGTATTACCAATTCATTCACAATACATTTTCAATGGTGTGTTTTAATTCCCTGACAGCTGTGCTAATCCAATTTGCCAGCATTTTGGTTCAAGGCATCCAAGACCAAACGAATAAGAGTTGAGTCTACGACCCAAGGGATGTTCTATTAAAATAAAACCATTCTAACAGCGTCCCTCATCAAGTCTTCTTTTTTTCCCAGCCCATACCCCGATCAGCGACATCCTGAGGCATTTGAGATGCTCCACATTTAGAATAAATAAAAGGCGGTTGTTCCTACAGAGGTGGCTATATTTTGTCCCCGTAGGGGTAACCATTTGTTGGCTGTGGAGAACCATTTTACCTGAAATGACCACCTCTGGCCAACCTCGATTGTTATTTGAACTGGAGTCATCTGAATTTACTGCAATGTCAGTATGCTTGCCAATGTTAAAAGAAAATTAAAAGACATTTGGCATTGTAAGGTCTTTGAGCTATCATGTTCATGACCCCAAGATCAGAAGCAAAACCATTGGTGACAGCCAGCATTTATAAAGGGACAAAGAGCTTTTTTAAAATGTTCACTATTGACTGTATTGACTGTATTCACAATTAATTCAAGTTCTTCATTCGTATTCATATGCACATTTTAATATATCTATGAATACACTAAGTAGGTCACTCATGATAAGAGTTTCTGATAAATAAAAAATATATGTTTGCAAAGCTCATTGGGAATATTATTGGCCTAGTTTCTGGGGCAAGGTTTATTACAATTACCCACAGCATAGTCTGTGTTCATTTCCACCCTCATCACTCCACAATGCTATTAGACTTCTGATATCAAATCAAAGGGAAAGGGAGCTACTACAAAAAAGAAATTCATAGAAAAGCCTGTTGTATTCGGAGAAGCCGAATTGCAGGTCTCATGTAACAAAAGATATTGCATTGCAGTTTGTGCTGCTACAATTAATAATGAAGTGATGAAAATCAATACTTCACACACATTTCAAAGAACCTTCTGAAATAAATGTAGACAATTTCATCTGGAAAGAATATATATCGTGGTAAACCTTTGTACTGAATTCATTATTTTATTTGGGCCCCGTGTTCATGTTTCTTATGACTAGATAAGAGCAGATGCAGCAGATGGGGGCGGGGAGGAAAGGCATCTAAAAGGAATCTCCACATGACACCAGACCTTAGCAGTAGCAACCAACCTCCTCAAGGGTTTAGCACCTCTCAGTGTAACGTCAACATGTTGGCTTGAAAGAACCCTTCCGAAATTCGCATGCAGCGTGAATAAATAAAAACAGTCCTTTAATATGAATCCAATAACCTGAGGTCAAGTAACACTCCGCAATTAGGAAAATGATGTAATTATGCGATTAGGCCCTTGACCTAAAATCCAGAGCGGTCAGCATGTTGAGATGGGATGAAACCTTTGGCATCACAAAGTGATCTCATTATAATAGCC
Organism: Novumbra hubbsi; assembly: GCA_016801125.1. NCBI lineage: Eukaryota > Metazoa > Chordata > Actinopteri > Esociformes > Umbridae > Novumbra > Novumbra hubbsi. The sequence continues at coordinate 27,963 of JACXGK010005077.1, read as the reverse complement.
AAGGAAAATCTGACCAGCCAATCATGACTGTTTGTGAATAGCTTATACACATTTTGTATGGTAAGGGCATTGGTCAAGGGCGTATCACCAGATCTGTCACTTTGTTGGCAAGCAACACACATCACAAACTACTAAGCTACCTGCTAATCCTTGTCTCACAGAATTCAATACAACATATAGCCTATGTCAGGACCTAGACCCTAATCTTACATTTTTATAAGAGTGTTTAAACTCTTTTTTTCTGATGTATTCTATAGAAATCGTCTGCCCCGTTATGCATTTGATTAGTAACTGAGATGTTTGTTTAACAATGATATGAATGTTTTTTGTAAATATTTTAAGGCTTTTAACAAAATATGGGAGACAAAGCTAGTCATTTTTAAATTCATCCGTCATTCAATTTTATACTTTGGAGCTTATTTACACAGAACTGAGCATAGTTATAACTATTTTTTTCTTTGAAGAAATCAAAAGCTGTTGGTGAGTCATTTATTTTAACAGACGTATTTTTCGAGAAGTTAAAAAAGAGCTTTGGTGATCTTATTTCTTCTTTCTATTCATCAGCTACATTACACACTTTTCACAGTCTCACGCCAGAGACAGTGTGACTTCAATACATTTTTAATACGTATCTGTGTATGTTTATAGTAGATTTCTGTTTTTTTATTTCGCATGTTGGTCTAGCTCTGCCAAATCCTCCAATGTAAGCCATTTATGTATTGAAAAGGCCATTCGTGTATTGTAAAATGTTTTACCAGTATTAAAAGCACCAGAATCACCAAAAGAAACCAAATTGCTTAAACTACACGACGGGAACACACAACGCATTTGGTATCGATTAACAAAATATTTTACTGTACATTGTGTAATTTCACCATGTAACTTATGTCATAATGGTGAAAGGAAACCAAAATCCCCTGGTGTCCTGGGGGATCTCCTCCCAGACCTGGACCAGGGCATCAGGGCAACAGGGCATCAGAGAGCACCTGGACCGTCTGTGGTGCTACTTGGCAGCGTCCAATACTGTGATAATCGCGTGCTCCATGAAACCCTTTTAAGTTCAAAGTGATACAAATTACAACCTATTGTTATGAATGGTCTTTTTGTATTTACTTTAATATTATGAAATGTTAGTACAAGATTAGTACATTGTATAGATGTGCAAATGGCATGGTTAAGTAATGTGCAATAAGCAATGTACAGTGTATAGATGTTCAAATGGCATGGTTAAGTAATGTGCAATAAGCAATGTACAGTGTAATGATGTGCAAATGGCATGGTTTAGTAATGTGCAATAAGCAATGTACAGTGTATAGATGTGCAAATGGCATGGTTAAGTAATGTGCAATAAGCAATGTACAGTGTATAGATGTTCAAATGGCATGGTTAAGTAATGTGCAATAAGCAATGTACAGTGTATAGATGTGCAAATGGCATGGTTTAGTAATGTGCAATAAGCAATGTACAGTGTATAGATGTGCAAATGGCATGGTTAAGTAATGTGCAATAAGCTATGTACAGTGTATAGATGTGCAAATGGCATGGTTAAGTAATGTGCAATAAGCAATGTACAGTGTATAGATGTGCAAATGGCATGGTTTAGTAATGTGCAATAAGCAATGTACAGTGTATAGATGTGCAAATGGCATGGTTAAGTAATGTGCAATAAGCAATGTACAGGGTATAGATGTGCAAATGGCATGGTTAAGTAATGTGCAATAAGCAATGTACAGTGTATAGATGTGCAAATGGCATGGTTAAGTAATGTGCAATAAGCAATGTACAGTGTATAGATGTGCAAATGGCATGGTTAAGTAATGTGCAATAAGCAATGTAAGTGCATATGTGCAGTTGGCAGTACAAGCAAACAAAGCGGTTTTGACCCACTCCAACAACAGGTAAGAGCACTTTTTGGATCCAAAACAATACAGCTCGAATAGAAGAAACGTTCCATTGTGGGGTTGTGGTCAGATAACTCCCAAGATAATGAGCTGAGCGTCTTTACCATATTAATGGGAAGTATGGACGCTGCAGTCATTTAGTGTTTGGAAAATTACAATTAAACGAGGCTACACAAAATAAATCCCTCTGTGCCTTCTAGGTCCCTCTACCCGCAAACCCCGAAGTCAGGACTATAAAAGTCCACATTGGAATCTCCTCTCCACCCCAGCTCCAAATTGGCTCATTTATCCAAGTAACAAAAAGCAGTTGTAGGGTAATAGGCAATCAATACATGCAATCAATAATTTAAGCCTAGCAGCAATCTTTTGCACAATGAAATAACCATTGTATTTTTTTAAGCAATGGGACAAGGTCATGGAAATACACAGTGCAATGGATTAGAATAAAGATTTAGGGGCTTGAATAGTGCTCGGAGAATGGTCAAGATAATGAGTGAAAAGTGGTAGGTGCATGGCAAGATCCTGTCAAAGAACCTGCCTATATCAGATTGTCCTTCCAAAATGGAGGACTTCTTAGGTATGAGACTGATCAGAGAGGTTACCAAAAGACCAACGCAACTCAAAGAGAACTTCAGGACCTTATGCCAAGGTTCAGCAAGTGGGTGCCGCTGACAATTTCTGAAGCGTTCCACAAATCTGGCCTAAACTTAACGGCCATCATGCAAAGCATTAGGATTGGCACATTCCCAACACGGTCACCCAAAGGAACTGAATTTAAATAAATAAAAAACTAATTGACACAACTAAACCAAAATAGGTCTACATGGGTCTACAGAGTAAGTGAATATGAAAACATAAGGTTCACCATGAAAGGAAACATTCTCTTCAGGACCCACGTAACCTTGCAATAATGTACCGCGTCGTGATAAATGATCGTGAATCCCATTTCTTCTTCCCAGGTTATTCACTGATCCCGAGGCGTGGAGGTCTTACATTTTTAGAAGAAACACAGGGACATCTTACATAACCCTGAGTGAGCTGCCAGGTGAATTACGCCTCTGTACTTGACGGGAGACAATGTTTATAGACAGAGGGAGCGACCCCTCAAACTGAAAACCCTGCTGCAGTAGAGGAGTGTCTGGAGCCCTGGGGCTTTCCACATCAGCAGATTTGGACCGGAGCCACAGTCTGGCTGTGTTACAGTACAGGGGGAGTTTATTTTAATAGGAAGCACGTTTCACCTTTACAGTATTTCAATGCACTGGGTTTGCATGGGAGATTTTTTTCCCGTTCCTGGCTTCAGTGAATCTTTTAAGCAGAGATTTGTGACACTGAAAGAAACAACATCATCACTTTTTGTCAAGGTTGGGTTCATCATCCAGCCCAGATTTGCATCCTGCTCGGGAAGTCTTTTCAGGCAAGGCTTGCAGTGCTTTAATAATCCGAAGCTGCTGTGCACCCTATTCAATCGAATCCCACAATCACCTGCAATGTTGACAGTGTTGTCATCGAGTTAGACTAACGGCTGACAGGACTGCTTAATATATCATTTTTGGATGTTAATATTCACCTAGGGATTAATAACATGCAGCAATTTCAAAATACACAGCTCGACAATATTTAAGGGAACACGTATTGATCGCTGCATAACACCAAATCAACGGAACTTCAGGGATATCAATCTGTCCAATGAAGAAGCATTAGCGATTGTAAATCAATGTCGCCTGATTTGGCGCAAACAAAAGTGACAACAGGTGCACTGGAGAGGCAACAGCAAGACAACCAAGGGAATGGTTTGGCAGGTGCTGGCCACAGACAAATGCTCTCTTCTTATTCTTCTTGACTGTTTCAAGAAGGAATCGGTTTAATGTTATACTAGTGTCCTTGTCACTGCTCAAGATCTCATTACAGGTGAGAGCAGGTTCACGCTGAGCACACATGACAGACGTGAGAGTCTGGAGAGGCCGGTGAACATTATGCTGCCTGAAACTTCATCCAGCATCTCCTCGCCGCACAGACCTCCACGTGCAAGCCGACAGTACGTTAGGTGCTGGTATTAAATCCTCAGACACATCAGACCATACGCTGGTGCAGTGGGCCCTGGGTTCCTCCTGGTGCAGTGGGCCCTGGGTTCCTCCTGGTGCAGTGGGCCCTGGGTTCCTCCTGGTGCAGTGGGCCCTGGGTTCCTCCTGGTGCAGGACAATGCCCGGCCTCAGGTGGCCAGAGGGTGTAGGCAGTTCCTGGCTGACAAAGGCTTTGATTTCATTGACTGACCCTCGCGTTCCCCAGACCTGAGTCTGATTGAGAACCTCTGAGACGTTATGTATCGGAGCACATTACGCCGTCAAGTAGCCCCCCCGACAGTCCAGGAGGTCACCGATGCCCTGATCCAGGTCTGGGAGGAGAGGCCCTGAGACACCATGTGATTTAGGTGTTCCCTTAATTATTTGGAGCAGTGCATATTGGGAAGTATTTGTGAAATGTCAAATAGTACGGATGTATTTCTAGAAAATATATTTTTGAAAACAATCTACCATCTGACCAGAGTGACGAACAGCCTCTCTACACAACGCCCATACATGAAGACGATGTCGTACTGCTCTTTCATTATCAGAGCGTGACAAACAAATAAATCCACGAATGACAACTAAGAAAAGGGAAAAGACATCCTAGTCTGTTTGTCACCAGACTTCAAATGAACTTGTTAAGACAGCGCCTGGGGGCAGAGACTATATTCTATTAGAAAGGACATCAGGTGTTGCACTGAAAAACATTTAACATCAAGTGGATGTTACGTGCTACCAATGTCAGACATACAGCCATCCTACAAGTTGGCCAACATTGCTTTCAGGCCTCATAAAACGAGGCAGCACGGTGTGGTTACTTTCAGATAAATTCCAGTACTGAACAGCTACAAGTTTTACATTATATATTTCTTCATTTACAGTGGCAGGCTATAATCACGTCAGATGTTTTTCGTTGGATCGCAAAGCTTTTAATTAGCACTTTAAATAAAAAATTAGAGAAAAGCTTTCTTCACGGGAAGAACAACTGGTAGATTCTCTGTACAGATTCAGGTCAACTGTCTCCAAGGTGTAAATAATGTTAACAATTAATTGGATTAAGTCATTTAGTTTTGTATTGCTCAGTCTTTTTTCACATCCTTGGAATCATTTAATGTTTAATGAAAAATGTGCAAATCACCATCTTACTTTCAAACCCATTTAAGGGAGGATTGAGACTGGACCAGTGCTAAGAGACACGTAGCACCATAATTGACCAGTGAGGTCTCAACTGGGACTTCTCAGCCTCATTGCTCAGTAGCGTCTTCCTCTGGTGACTTAACACAGCCAACTAAGGTTGTCAGGTGAGTGTGGATGTCCTAACATGCCCTGACTCACGTGACTTCCGGGTTGGGAGAGCCTTTATCCACTCCTGCATCCATTTGGAGTTGTTACAAATTGGAAAGGGAGAAAAAATTGGTGAAATGGGCAAAAAAAAAAAAAAAAAGCACTATGCAATCTCAACTTGTATTTGGAAGACTACCAATGTAACCTGGCTAAATTAGTGTTGACCCATTGCACTCACATTTTTGTAATGTTTTTTTTATTTATTTCTTTTATAAAGCTGGTCTTGTTATACACGTGCACCATCATCCCAGATAACCTGCCTGCACCCACTGAAGTTCAACCTACTCTCCGACCTGAGGAATACTCATGTCAGGACGAGGTTCATCGACTACAGCTTAGCGACCAGTTCCGCAGTTCTCCTCCAAGATCATCACTTCGCTCAGGACCCCTGGGACTGAAGAACTCTCTCTGTAACGGGGTCCTGTATCTTCGGGCGTGACACTTCCACGTCGTAAAGGTAGGTAACAAACTCCTCGGACCAGCTGACCCTCAACCCCCCTCGGGGGGGGTGCCTAATTCCTTCTTTAGCGACTGCATGGTCCCACACAATACCAAGATCACGGGGGGCCAAGGGACTCACGAAAGCTTTCAAGTGTCATAAGACACTAAAAAGTCAACGTTTAAATTACTACGCGGAATGCATCGACTTTGTTAATTGTGGCCTTTGCTTTAGGTTCGATCATTGACACTCAAACGCGCACAAAATCTACCTCAACTACCTTGTACACAATGATTCGTACTGTCCCTGTAGCTTCATTCTGTATAGTTTCCTTTGATTTGATGGGTTGGATTGGCCCAAAATCACAGGTTTCTTTTCACCAAATGGTCATTTGTTTGCCAGCAAATATGGCACTACTACTAAAAAGCTTTGCTGATATTTGGACAGACAATTTAAAATAGAAGATTAATAAAGGCTTCCTTATTTTTAATTTGTCACACCGACCAGTATGACGGATTGAATGCTAAATAATCGTAGCTTCAAAGCGATATTGAGTCATTTCCATTGTCCCCTGCAGCTCATTAAGGAAGAATGAACAGTGTCTTGTGATACAACACACTATCCAGAGACCAACCCTTAACTATTCTCACAGGGATATTTACTGTCTGGGAAATACTGTCTTAACCCGCACTGATAAAGTACGCTCATTAAAAATGTATTGCAGACATGCTTGTAAAGGCAGTTGCTCTGTGGTTAAAGTAAGTTAATCAAGAGCAATTTACAGGGACTGTCTACATGTGCTGGTTTTTACATGGGTCCCCCATGGGAAGGAGAAGCTTGGGTGTAGTTACCAGCATTCCACAAAAACGCAGATACACGGAACAAATGAGTGAGTAACCATTTATCCTGACCTCTCCTTTGATGAACATATTAAATATATCTCAAGAGCTGTTTTTTCCATCTTTAGATTAAACCCCCCCCCCCACATTTGATCAAAAACGGATGAATAAAAATGAATCCATTCTTTTGTTATGTTTCAATTTGATTACTGCAGTTCCTCTCTCCAGTTACCCCAATAAATCAATGAGTGAACTTCAATTAGTTCTTAACATGGCTGCTAGAATCTCAACTACAACCAAAACATTTGGACACGTTACTCCAATACGTGGACTTGCTCCTGCTTACCTCGAAATGATCCAGCTATGCGTACCCACACGTAAACTAAGAACGCAAGATGCAGGCCTACTAATTGTACCTAGAATTTCTAAACAAATAGCCTGAAGCAGGGTTTCCTCTCACAGAAAGCCAATTAGGGTTAGAAATGCTGGCTTGATACTGTCCACCCTTGCCGTCATGCCAGGTTGGCTCTCATCTCCACTGGGACGCCCCCTCTCCTATGTCATTTGAGGGCGGAGTCCATCCTCCAACTAGGCAGATTGAAAAGGATGTTCTGGTTTTTAAACAACGGCAAAAAGTACTAACTAAATCTAAGCACATTTGAAGTGTGGCCGAAGAATTTTACTGTTGAACTATTCCACTAAACTATTCAATAACTGAATGAAGGACACGGACAAAAAGACAGACTGACCAAATTAATTAAATGTAGGATTTTGAGTGGAATTGTGTGGAATGTAAAAAAATCAATTACTGAGTTGTTTCCAGTAATACTATTCTTTGTTTGGTAATCGGATTACAGCAGCTTTTACCACCAGTCATGTCAAATCTGGATGCATGTACATACATAGACACGTGCACGTTCCCAATAGATTTAGCACAGCATCCCTTGCCATGTAATTGTTTAACAGAATTTCGGTGACGGCCACAGACAATTGCGCTCTCCTTATCATTCCTGACTGATTGTACTCTAGTTTTGCTAGTGTCCTTGTCACTGCTGGAAACATGAGGTGGTACCTGCAGCCTATTCTGATTCCACAGGCAGTTCAGATCCTCCAAACATCATTTGTGTCGTGGCATGAACGTTTTCTGTGGTAGTCTCCAGAGCACGGATGACGTACCAGAAGACGGGCCATTACACAAGGACAGGGTCGTAGAAGGGCATCAACCCAGCAGTTAGTATCTGCTCCTTTGTGTGAGGAGAAACAGGAGCCCTACCTCCTGCATGCTACTGGTCTGCAGTGACTGTGGAGTAAACAGACTCCATTAAGGAGGCATGAGGGCCTAACCTCCTCTACGGGGAGCCCTCATTAATACATTTGATTCATTAAGACCCAATCTGTTTTTTTTTGGAGTGTACATGATTCAATTCTTGACATCAACTCACGGATTCAAAATTGCTTGTTTGAATCTCTCATCTTAATGGAGTGAGATGTTTTCTAACAGACTGGATAATACATTTAAATAGTCATCTACGAGTCTAACGCACAAAAAACAAACACCACTGCACCACCAATTCTTAATGGACGTAGAAAGCAAAACCAACAGAGCGCCGTCGTTCTGACCCAGAACAAACAGATCCATGAAGAGTTCCCGCTCCCCTCTCCGAGTCGTGAGTCACCGCCAGCCTCCCTCATCCACACAAACCCTCCGGATTATGCTGCCGTTTGACAGGAGCAACCAGGCCACCCCTTCAAATGGCCACCGTCGGGATTAGGAGGGAGACTGGGAAAGACAGGGGCTGATGGGAACTCTCAGGCAGCGGAAACAGGGCTGTAACACCGTCTGACAGAAAGAAATCATTGTCGTGGGGGGGGATTTGGAGCGCATGTCTTCACTTTGTGATAGGTGACAGGAAGCCCTTGATAAGCCAATCAGGTGCGCCAATTGATTGGCGATAGCTTTGACGAGCAAGATGTTTTGTTTATTTCCTGTTATTGTGCACCAGTACATGGTTAGGGCAGTGACGTACCGATTCATATTTAAGTCTGGGGTGGACAGGTGGCGCGAATGAGCCTGGTCAGTTTTCTTTTTCAATGCAAGCCAAGAAATGAATTATGTTGGTGCAAAAATATGTAAGGATTGGCCCAGGACATAGTCCTCCATAAAAAAGGTGTGCATCGAGTCAGAACCCCTTGAACTGACTGCCGACCCTCTTCTCTCCAATAGGAGGAAGGCCTTGGGTAAACAGTAAACTCCGATGTTTAGTAATGAGCAATACGAAGGACTGGGAGTCTTCCAGGTAAGTGGGCAATGGGTAACAGACTGTAGTCGATATCAGCTGAAGGGGCAGCACAGGAACGGAATATTGATGTCTGAGGTAAATCACGGCACAACTCCCCTTCTTTACTGTTCCAAAGGTATGGTCATTATATATGGTGTAAAGCAACAGGCTGACTACCTATGGCCGGGAGCATGACAGCCTCCTTATTACGACTTTCATCCCATTGCAAATAGGCAGTCTTTTGGCTCATTCGTTACAACAGAATTCAAACGGCACGCGCTCTCGGGGACTGAAACTGTTCAAAGATTTTCCCCCAAGTCCTTCTTTGGGTATCCATGAACTCCGAAATAGCGGAGTCAAGACCCAGCGCTGTGCCTCAGATCCTCAAAGCATATGCACTAAGCCCTAAAGCTGCAACGTGTTCAGATTCGCTGACCCCAGGTGATCCCAGAATGTACGTCTCCTTCTTTGGCCACATGTCTGGATCCCTGTGATTCACTGTTGTGCAAACACACAAGGAATTATCCTTGACTCACTGCACCAAGGAGACACATAAATGATGTCTAATTTGATGTCTAATTCATGTATACTTCTCTCTCCATTTCTCGCTTGCTCGGTGAGCAGTGGCAGAGTGTGTCTCTGATGAGCCTCTGTGAGGTGAAAGACGTACTGCGACAAATTCCAATTCTTAAGCGGCAGCCGTGATTCATTCTGATCGATCTTTTATCCCCGCAAGCCTGTTATTCGACATATCATTAGTGAAGGATGAAGTGAAAAAAACGTTAAGTGAAACCCTCTTGATAAAGCATAATAACGAAACTGATATACATTGCTGAGGAAAGTCAGAGCTCACTGAAGCTTCCGGAGAATGGCTCAGGAGAATGGTTAGGATCGCTTGGCTTTTTTAGCCTCGAGCCAACGAAGCCCGTCTATATTACCACCCTGGAATCCCTAAGCAGTCTCTCGCCCCGCCTCCGTGCCCCCCTGCCTCCGTGCCCCCCTGCCTCCGTGCCCCCCTGATGTTAGTGTGTTCCAAGGTAAAGGAGTATCTGTTTCCCTGACATCTGGACCTGTACTGAGATATCAGAATTCTTGTATTTTTCGTAATAAACTGTCAGGGCCCAGGTTTGACTCTCTCATTAACAGGTGTGGAGGAGGGCAAATTATTGAGGAGCATCCATTAGGGGACGTTTGTGCACACAGGCACTACTCTGGAATTTGAGTTTTACGAAGCCCTTCAACTTTCATTTACTTTTACATGTAATTCATTGTCAATGACATCCCACAGTCAAAAGTGAATACTTCCTAAGTGGGCCTTGAGTGGTTAAATATTTATCACTGACATCCCACTAATGGAGAAAGTGGGGTTTGATTGGATTAAGGATAACTGCTGTCTGCATAGAATACAAAAACGACTGCATTCCCCCTGAGCTGATTGTAGTTCAATCAATCCACATTAGACAAAACTACATCAAATGTTCTTACAGATCCTGGCTCTTGAGTTGACTTTTTGGCTTCCTGACCCTCTGAAACTAAATGAACCAAATGTTGCGTGTTTAAAACGACACGCAGAAAAGATCTGATGAACAAGTTAATCCAGATGTGGACATTTCTTTTGCTGAATTTCACTGCATTGAAACATGATCAAAATCTGTTGCCTGCAAATCCCTTACAAGCAAGGAACCAACGTTCTCATTTAACGCCATCGTCATAAACCCCAAAGACGTGGACTCAGAAAACAGCTTAGACAACCCATCTTGTTCCTAACGGAGTGCTGAATTATTTAACATGCTGGTTACAGGAACCATGATTCTCCAAACACGCACCTAAGACGACTGCCTCTCACCAGAAATCACTTAATTACAGAACTCTGTTTACAGACACACAGCATCATGGTTTGTCCCAAGCCCCACAGCAATTGTCATTTAAAAAATAAAACCTCTCAGAAAATGTACTTCTGCTGTTAAGCTGTTAAGCAAATACACTGACACATTCAAAACTGAAACGGATGTCCAGTCAGTGGCGAGTAATGAGTAATGTCACAATTTCAGTAAAACAACACAACTTGTAATCCATATTTATTTTTTGGGCCTAATTTCTTCCAGTAAAATGACTTGCTTGTGGACCCCCCATTAGCTAATTATCCACTAGTAATGTCAAAGGACATTTTCAGTGAAGGAAGTTAAACGGCTTTAAGTGCCATGCACCTGGCTCAGCAATTTGCATGTTGATTAACATAAAATAATTCTCGGTAATTTAAAATAATTCTTGGTTCTTGTTGTCGAACACGCCTTACACCTTAAGATCCAGCTTTCATCAGAGTGCACTTTGACCCTTCGGCCACAAGCAGGGAAAATTAAATCCCTATGAAATAGTTATTCGTCCCCTACCGCTTCGTCTCTATTAATATAATTAGCTGAGGTCAAAGCCCCACCATTGTCAGACAGCTTATTGGCAATTACAACTGGGATACAGGTAGTTACTGTATCTAACTGCCGTACAGACGCAGCTGTAGGAACTCCCAATTGTTTTCACCCAGGCACTAGATTACTTGAAACTATATTACCACCGTCGCTGTAAGATCCAAGCCTTTCTTTTCCTGCCGTATTAGCATTCCTGCGGTGGTTAATGACAGGCTTAGCCGTTGGGGAGGAGACATTTCCGTTCTGATAGAAGGCTCAATGGTAAGATAAATGTGTTTAATGGCGGACCCTTAGTCGCACACTAATCTCTGACGTTGCCAGCGTGCCTCAGGCAGAGCATGATGCCCAGAGAGAGTCCACCAAAGAACTACTAGTTTAAATGCTTTTGTCGGAGCTGAGGGAAGCAACATGGCTGACGTATGACATTGCTACATGACTCTCTCAGTAGCCTAGTAGGCAGTCTGTTCCTGAAAACTGTTGCGCCTTGAGGTGAAGCTCAACAAACTTTAAATGCATTTATGATGTCCAATCAGTTCTGGACAAATTTGATTTCAGAGACCTAGACTAATGAGGCCTGACCCTGATTCTATGATGAGAATTAGAAGACTATTTGAAAAATAGCTTCGGTTATTTATATTTAAAAGGCCAATCCATTTGGTAAGATAGTGGTCATATAGAGCAAAAGGTATTATAACTTCCAAACATGTTACAGTTATTGAATGGAGCAGGTCTTGATTTTACCTTTATATTACAAGGTACTATATGAGTGGAAAATGCAGAAAGCATGCAAAAGTTGAGACTTACCTAAGCAAGATCACGGAATCAGGTTCAAGAACATGGAAGAGAAGAAAACAGAAAATCAGTGAATTAAGGTTTTTCATGTTACAGGATATAAATACAAGGCACATATTAATATTACAATTCACTGTATATACAAATGCCAGTCTTATATGGTGGGAACATTGAATAAAGTTGAGAACATTAATTCTCATCCGTTTATCATACAATCATTTGTTTTTCACTCCAGATCGACACAACCTACTCCAAAACATAGAAGCTTTGATAGCGTAGTCTTTCATACACATCAGTTAACACTGTTAAAGCACATTGTAAATGATTTTGAAAAAGAGTCTAAACAACTTTGTACTGACTGTGGGCAACATGTATACAAAACGTCATCATTTTGTCAGAACTGAATGAGACGAGTACATTCGGTATGGATGCTCTATTCAAGCACATGTTTTCCAGCTGCTCATTAAAATAAAGTGGATTTGGATGTTGAGGATGTGGTTCAACCGGGGCGCCATTACCTCTGTTGGTACACGGTTTGTCCCGCTTCAGTCGCAGGAGCGCCGCTTCAGCGTATAAAGTCAGAAGTAATCCAAGATATGCCGACTCCGTGAGTCCAGGCTCGAGCACACAACCCAGGGTAACGTACAATCCCATTCTACCGCCCTAAATCCTTTCACAATACATTTTTAATAAGTGGGGGATTATTAATATTAGTACTATTTATATATCTTAGATTATCCACGACATCAGGACTGATATTGGACCCTTCAGGAACACTCTCACAGAAAGCCGTTCTGGTGTACATTTGACAATTTTCTTTCCCTTTTGTAATTGGGTTTTGCCATACCAGGGTCAGATATCCCTATAAACCTGTTACACAGGCTTTTCTAAATTCACATTTCTTTTTGATCCTGAACCTAATGAAGACAGGCCTACCTGTAACACATAAGCCAGGAAAATGACGAGAAAGCCGGACTGAATAAGCGAGCAAAAAACGAATGGGAAACATAGACGCATGTGATATGAAACACAAATGACTACTCAGCGAGACCACTGAGCCAATTTTAATTGTCTCCGTGTCCTTGCTACTATCCAGAGGGACAAGTCAAGTGAGACAGTGGTGTCGAGAACTCTCTCTCCCTTGAGACACCATCCTTTCTAATGACCTTGACAGTTTATAATGGGTAACAAAGAAAAGAAATCTGGCACTTTTCACTATGGGTGCTGTGGGCTGTCGGCCTAGTGGTAAAATGTAATCCTCTCACCCTTCAGACGGCCAAGAAAGCAGGTGAAGGCACGAAACACAGCAGGCAGAGCAATCATTCCTTTGTCCTTTCTAATGCTGCAGCCACACTCACAGCTAGAGCAAAACATCTTGCTTGTCATTCAAGCATTCGGTACTATGGATTCAGTATCACACTTAAAAACACCAACAAAATCACTTCATCCAGAAGGAATAATAGCCGCTGTTTTGACCCCCGCTTTAACCCCACACCGTGTCCCAGGCTTTGTGAGGGTCGGGGACAGGGAGAGACTGTAACTATGACGACGCATCTACAGAACGTCCTCTACCACACTTCAGGCATGTATCCATCTCATGCGACGTGACAAAGCAATTGTTTCCGCTGTGTGTTATGCATAATCCCAGAACGGTCAGGATGCACATTCAGTGCCATTCCGGTTCTTAACACTTTGCTTGCTCCACCAGGAAGTCTACACCAGAATCCATAAATGCTGCAAGGAACACAATCTATAGCCTTCTGAGCTTCCAGGTATCCACAAAGAGTAACCAGAGCAGTACAAGTCAAGGCATCCCCATTTGATTACTAATACCTAAAAATCCGGACAATTACATTTCCCTCCATGGGATCCCAGGGCCAATCCGCAAGCAGGATTTAATCCCTGGTCCAATAGCAAGCCGGTGAATCAAACTACGGGGTTTATGACAAGAAATATTATCTTCTGAATTAATGGGATGCTGCTTTAGTATTACATTTCACATTCCGTATTCAAGACATCTTGCAAAGCTATGTCTTGTTGCTCTGTGTCCATGGGGAGAAGGTAAATGTCATTTTGTTCCCTGGTAGATAATTGGAGCATGAAAGATAACAGTAGGGATTCTCTTTGAGTCTGACATCAGTTTAGTTTTGCTTAGAGCCAAGCCAGAAATCCTCAGAGGTCTCCATGTACTTTTACAATCTATTTTTCCAGATAGGAAACGCCTCAATCTATCTAACGTTAATGCAATGTCGATTATCAATCAAAAGGTCTTCAGGATCCGAGAAAAAAACATTGATCTTTTATGTCCACTTATACACATCCATGGGTTGGTTTTCATGAGGTTTGAGTGGATTACTTTGAGACACTTTAATTAGTTTTTTTAAAGCATTTGAGGTAAGACAATTCTACCATCAACTGATACTTTGCTCATGATTGTAGAAGGACAGATTATCTTCAGGTCATCTAGCACATCACAATATATATTGAGTAACCTTTGGCTATTTTGAAGTTCCACATTAGTCTGGTGGGCTGCGTTTATCATTCACCATAAGCAATATCGGTAATCAATTTCTCTGAGGCCATTCCAATGAGAAACATCACATCTGATAGTAGGGTTGAGGCCATTCCACTGAGAAACATCACAGCTGATAGTAGGGTTCAGGCCATTTCCAAGTATCCTCATGTGTTCCTGTATTAGGAGCACTGTGGCATTCAAATTATGCTCAAATGCAATTAAGGAGTCTTGTGTGTGCAAAAACATCCCCTGTATTATTACACCTGCCCTCTGAACCATTGACACTAGGCAGAATGGGTCCATGCGATCACGTATCACTGGCAAAACTACGTGTCTAGAAGTTGGTGTCGGTTGACATCGTAAAACTCTTCTTGGGATGGTGCATTCATCAAATAGAAAATATAACTAAAAACTTTAACTTGACCACTGCGGAATCTTGAAGGCACTGGCAAGCGGTGTCTTAAAGAATGTATTCCTGGTCCGGTTGGCACACCCTCCTTCCCCTCAACAAGAACAGACCCCAAATCAACCACCTTAGAAAAGGTTTGGTTCACTTTGGGTGACTAAAATAAGAGGGTACAGACAGAACTGGGGAGCCATTTTGTTGCTACTAGATACAGCAAGTAAACGTAATCAATTTGAATTAGTATTAATAAGTAACTGTTCTTGAAACGTACATACTCAGGATTCTCTCTTGCCATTCGATCCCACCGTCTTCCAAAAGACTTGGCTCTATCTGCCCAGATTACAAGGACTGCGTGATACCTAAACGCGAACCATGACCAATTTTTTTATTTTATTTTCCCTACAAGCTCCCCAATAATTCACAAGCACAATATTTAATATTCATAAATGAGTCATAGTGGAGAGTAGGATATTAAGTATTTCTTAGAGGCACCGGTCTCCTAATTACAATAATTAATCACGATCACGACCCCACTGATTGTAACTGTGTATCATAGACACGAAGAGCTTCACAGGCTCTGCACATGGGCGGTAGGTTACAGTAGAGGACCGTTATGCAACACCGCCCATACAAGACCGTTTAATGCCAGTGTTGGGTGGTGTCCAGAGGAATTCAATTACACGTTACACTATTTAGAACATCTCCCAGCAATAAGGCTTCGTAGGTCTTCTGGGACCACAGATTCTCAAGAATATATGTGTTTATTGCTTTGTCCCAAGTTGCCCCTGGTTTTGTTTTCGCTTGATCTATATAAATTAAGTGCAGCCTTTTTCACATAGCCTATTTAATCTTTGTTGTAGTACTAGCTTTAGTACTAGCTGTCATTTACTCAATGTGTAACCCAGAGATTTGCAGCAACCTCTGGCCAGAAACCTAGAAGGACCATCTTTGATTTTTCCCCCTGAGCAGAAGTCAACAACAATTTCACTCCTAACACAAAATGTGGCAGTCCCCTGGACCATAAGAAAAGAACTAAACTCATCAACTCAGCAAAAACACTAGGAGTGGATAATTAATCATCCTTAAAAAGTGGTTGCCCGTTGATCCAATATAATACAAGCGAAAACAGAGCCAAACAGACTAGTCACAAAAATGGTCGCTTCACCGTTCATTCCTTGCAAAAACCACGACACCAGAAGCAGTTTGGAGTGAAGAAGCGGCATCTTCGGTGGCAACTGAGTGGGGCGGGGTGAAAATTGGTCGAGTACCATCGCTGTTGCTCCCACCCAACCTCCGATCCGTCTCCGTTCCCCTCCATTACGCCTCAGACACGTTGAGAGATGAGGGATCGTTACGGGAAATAAAATCTGCCGTGATGGATGGAGCAGTTCCAGGCGCCGGGAGAAAAGCCATCCTTGGTACCAAATGAAAAAAAGATATATAATAAAACATCAGGTGTCTCTAAGGCTTGTCGTTCTATAAAAGCTTGGGCGTCTAATTCTTCAATCTCCCCGTGGCAACGCACACGAAAGCATTCTTCATTATCAATCAATTTTCTTTTGCCACAGAGCATTTGATTACAGTTAAGTGCCATTTTCAAAGACATAGACGGCACAATCATTTTACTGGTCATTCATTAGGTCTTTTGCATCATTGCCTACAGATAATGATGTAGGTCCTCGCAATGTGGAAGGCTAATCAAATAGTATAATCAGAATCCTTGTAACAATTCATTAGACGCAACACACAGGGAGCAGGGAATTACATTTTCTTTCTCTATGTAATAGCTTTTTGATTTTAGGTCAATAAATGTTTTGTTTGGGGGTAATAGTTTTGTTATGACAGAATCCATTCAGTGCATCAGCAGGTGAACTCAACAGGGGTTTTTCCCGTCTCCATCTCAATTACGCCAACAGGCACGTTCTCTGACCTACTCAACCTCTCATCTTCTGCAGTCCCCACCTTCGATCACAACCTCTTATCTGTCTTTCCTCCATATTTCTCTGAAACCGCTATCCCAGGATTGCTATTATTTTGCCTGTAAAAGCTAGACTGGGTTTATCTGACCCGTTTTCCAACAAATACATTTTTGCCAAATACATTACTTTTAATACATTTTTGTTTTGTTTTAGGCAGGTCTTAAGAAGCATGATAAACAAATGCAAGAGCAAACATGTACATTGTTTTTCGTTCTGAAATTGCAGGACGATCATGCTGCAGCAATCCAAACATGGCTGAAATGATCTACTTCGTGACTTACGCTGAAAGCGTGAGGGGTTCTTCAGAAGGAACACGTGGGGAACCCTCGAGAACCATTTAATGCGTTTGAGAACAGACCATCCAATTGTGCATTAGAACACAGATCAAATCATGTCAATTACCTTTCGTACAGTATGCACAACACGCACAGCAAATATTAGGCCATGGAGTTATTATTTGCATTTAGTATCTGTAGTTTAGCATTTATAATAGAGCAAACATTTAAGTTTACGTTACATATTTAATATATTACATTTTTCTTACCACCCTAAAAGGCGTAATCCAGGAAAATAGCTCTAGAAAGTAATCCCCCGTGGGACTCAGTCGAGGGGGTCCGGTAACAAAATGACAGGGGTTCCAGGACCTGCCTGTGGTAATAATGACTAATAATGTCAACAGCAGACCCCGTGAACCAGCGTGGGCACAAAGGTCACAATCATCAGCTGAACTCATCTACATAGAGCAGCCATCACAACGACCGACCGGAAGTGGCACAAGATTAAGGTCGAGGCCACTCTCTCATCTCCCCGACGAGTGGTACAGAACCCAGTTGACGCTCGACGAACGATTACTCGATCGCGTAAAAAATAATAATAAAGTGTCAGGGGGGCCCCCGGGGGCCAGGATTCAGCGGTACGGAAGCCGTGAGATTATCTAACCAGTGGACCCCGAGCCCCACGGGGGCTTTGTTCCCTCGCTGTATTGTATCAATGGCCTTATCTGTCACGAGTACCACGGCGTGGCGGTATCTGACAGCTTGGTCGCGTTCCTCAGTGACGGTGTCAGTCTCCCGGGTAGAACGCAGTACGCACACACCCACCACTATGGCCTTATCTTGGGCCAGGGAACTGAGGCGCTGGGGCGGGGGGTGGGGTGTTGGTGGGGGGCGATTCACATTGTGGCTTCTGTTTTGCGCGTGTGCCTGACATACGGAGGGAGTGTACAGCGCGGGGCTTTATCTTCCTTTCCTTTCTTCGCTACCCGGTCTCGGTACGACAGTCGCGCAACACGACAGAGCACAGGCGTATCAGCTGGCTACATGCACGGCTAGATTTCCCCCCGCAGAGTGTGTCCTCCCACTGGTGGTCAACACCAGGGCAGATTCTCTAGGCGGCTTGAGACCAAAAGAAGTCGATGGAAATTAGCCAAAACAATGGCAACGTCATGGAAGCACATTGGGGAAAGGTCCTATGTTTCAACTACATTTTGGCTGTTGTGTATACATTTGAATTTGACAATTCTTATATATACACACACAGACACTTTACAAGATGGTGATGAAACGCGGAACCAGTTTTGCAAAACATTGAAAAATCGGGCCCCTGTAAAAATGCCACCGCGCTTGCTGAGGCGTGGGATTCTGGGACGCTCGGCTAGGTGTCTGGTTATTACATCCATCTGACCTGAGGCAGAAACTCATTCCCAGGAACTCTTTAGGACCCCTGCCGAGTTGTGTGATCGTGTGCATGAGGAGAATGACCTTCGACCCTGAGGATTTCACCAGACAGTTGCATCAAACGGTCTCAGGATGATATAGGTGTTGCCATGTTTTCCATCCGGAATCCAGGTGGCACACATCACTCAAACAGCAGGGGATGGCGGGTAGCCTAGCGGGTGGGCCAGAGACCAAAAGGGTGTTCGATCAAAGGGTGTTTGCTGGTCTGCCCCTGAGCAAGGCAGTTACCTTAACTTGCTCACCGGGAACAAATCTGTCCGCTCTCTGCATATTTCCAATTTGAATGGGTTTGGTTGGACTAAGTACAATTGTTATTATTTTATTATTAAGCTGATTCATGTTTGTGTAGCTACATATTAGCTACTGGCAAAGAAAGTGGTTTTAAGTGAAGATGAAGAGACTCGTTTTATGAAGCAGTTTGGGCAGACATCTATATTTTCAAGGTTTCTGCGGCCAGACACATTCACAGCATAGACAATGACACACACAATAAAATGGGTTTACAGTTTCAGTGCCACATCAATCCCCCATCCTTGTCCAAACCTGGACCCTCAAAACAACATCTACAACCATTATAAGAAAACGTTTTTGCAACTGTGAAAGACTCTGCAAATGTTTACCACAGCCAAAACGTGTTAGATATGCATGGGGTGCATAACTGACAATTTACGTTGCCCTCCCCAGGAAAGCCAGACCCATATTCCAAATCCAAACCCAATTCTGTAGGTAACTGGCTCCAATGCCAGAAATCTTCTGGCACCCCACTAAACTTCTGACACTATCAGTGGGTTCAAGTGCTTTGATCGCCAAAACAAAACTGTCAGCAAAATCTAGACGAAGTGGTCCGAATACTTTCTGAAGTCACTGTACATATGATGACATAAGCGCATGTTCAATGATGTGTGAAAACAATCGTTTCAATGTGGCTAGTTGTTCAAACACTCTTTCACTCAATCTCTGCGTTGTTTAATTCTGTCTTGCCTCGGTTCCCATGGGATCAGACACTGTCTGCTCTAATTACCTACAACCCACAAGTTACACCGACACACCTCTTCTCATTACCACACAAGCTAAAATCCTGAGGAATAGATGGAGCGAGGCACGCTGGGACTCATTTTCCTGCACAGGGATTCACTGTGAGCGCAACTCCAGCTGCAAGGGGCCCCATTTCCCATAATGGCATCTTTGCCGGAACCTTCGTTCTAGCTACTTTTATTTTAGGCCACGGCACACTTACACTGGTGACTTTCCCACACTTACACTGGTGACATTCCCACACTTACACTGGTGACTTTCCCACACTTACACTGGTGACTTTCCCACACTTACACTGGTGACTTTCCCACACTTACACTGGTGACTTTCCCACACTTACACTGGTGACTTTCCCACACTTACACTGGTGACTTTCCCACCCTTACACTGGTGACTTTCCCACCCTTACACTGGTGAATTTCCCTGTTTCTGGAAACCATCTAATCTCCAACAAACTCTTCCTGAAGTAATGTTTGCCAACACGACATGAGTGAGATCGTGAAGACGAGGCGAGTGTGGACAGGAGTAGCAGCGAGGGTCTACCCATAAAGGAAGATCTTCCAATCAGGAGACAAAGGGTCACTGCAGCACTGTGCTAGAGAACGCCCCCAATCCCCTGGACTGGATTGGTTTGAAACAGGGATCCATGTCGCGTTTGATTTGTCCGCTACCAAACTTGCAATGGCTTTATTCATTAGCATTTATTATTTATTACATTTAACTTCTTTTTAACATTTGACTTCTATCTGTCAATATTTATCAGCCTCACTTGGACAACAGGGAGCCTTTGTGACGACACAGGACGAACCTCAGACGGACTCCTCTACTCACGACCGGTGAGTCCCTGGTCTCCATCCCACTTCCCAGCACTACCACTGAGTCAACGCTCCTCCCACTAAACAGACTGTACGGAGCCCTTTAATGGGTGAGTCAACTCCCACACACACTATTCTGACTGCACCCTGCTCTCCTAATTACTCATGGCCTCACAAACCACAGTCGCTCACGCTCACACACACACACACATACACACCCCAGAAGCTATGCAGTCTGTTGTTCAGCACAGGGCACCTCTATTTAAGCGTGACACGCTGCGTGACTGACCGATTCAAGGACCTAAAGGGCAGGGAGATTAAAAAGGGTAGTTCTATCAAATGGTTCAATGTGTTAAATAACCTGTAAAACCCAAAAGATCATGTTTATTAATCCATACAGGGAGGAATATTTGAACTACATAGAGCGTATCAGAAGACACACCCTTACAGAAAATTTAGCTTTTGTTGATGTAAAGGCTGAAATAAAGTAAAATCATGTATAGCCTAATTCACCTAAACTAGGATATTTTAACCAACAGTAAGTGAAATAGCGGTTTTATGGGGAGGGGCTTGTATTAATGAATACACACCTTATACAGTGTCCAAAGTCACAGCTAAGGGATTTAAATAAAATTGCATTGGCCAAAACACATTACTGTAATGCTAGAATATATTCCGGGAACGCAGGAATGTATTCCGTGAGTCCACATAACTATACAGCCACCACTTGTATTGCCTCTGTGAACAAACTCTTGATATGTTTGTTATTTGTATTGTCTCCCATCCAGCTGATTACTACAGTTGATTACTACAGTTGAACTAAGGGCATGTAAGATGCACAATCTTTTGTTGTTGCGTTAATGATTGTAAAATAAGTTTTATATTAACGGTTGTGAAAATGTGCATACACAGGAACCCCTCAAAGAACCCCAAACCGTTTGCAAGCAGTTTGTTTCTAGGGGCAAAGAAACGGAAGGAACCCATGGAAGAGTCGGGTTCCAGAGGGTGTCCAGACATTTTAAGGTCTAATCGTTGATCAAGATATCGTAACGCTGAGATGACCGGCGGGTCAAAGAATACCCACTCACAGGTAAATGTAAATGTCAGATGGCTTTTTGCAACAGTGTGCTAAATAATTACAGTGGTTATAGAGAATGCAGAAGGTCAGATCCTCCGGAGAAAATGTAAATGTCATTTGGATTTTCATAGGCAAGTAGCGTACTGTAGATAATGTGGAAATGGTAAAAAATAAATTATAATAATTAGGGGATACCCTTCTTATGGTTTGATGATTAAATATATGTTCTCACTGTATTTCACAGTTTAATATTTTGGATTCATGTGTGGTGAAAGATGTCCCTAAACAAAGGCTTTCAGAACAAAATTCTAATGTTCTTGCAAAAAGATTCAGCAGATTCTTAAGAAAAAAAGCAAACACATTCTGAAAAAAGTCCCAGAAGGAGATTGTTACATTACTCTACAAAAGCAGGTGTATGTACTTAACGGGGAAGGAGATGAAGAAACATGTCTAAAAGTATGTTCCAGTAGTGGATTTCCCCCAATCATCGTCGATAATGTAGCATGCGTACCTCTCCCTCGTCAACACAGCTGCAAAAAGGTAAATAACAGTAAAAATCTATGTTTTGAAGGTCAGCCGTCAGTTCGGTTGGCTCTGGGTCGTTTAGGGGAACAAAGCTTCCGCAGGGAACAAGGCGATTAGCGAAGATATCACACCTCCGCCTTCTCCTGTGTTTCCGCATATCTTTCCCTCACAGGCCGGCTGGGGGAGTGGACACCTGCAGCACCCCCCCTCCTCCTCACTCCCTCCCTCCCACCCAGAGGAACACACGCTCGTCCATCAGGCTTGTCATCAGTCGCTCTGGGTACGTTCCCGAGACTGCGTGGGACTCGGCTCATTTCTCTGCTCTGATTACCCTCCCCCCCCCGGTCGGGCGAGGCCAGCCCACCTCCCTCCCGACGCTCTGACTGCCTCCTCTCCCCTCTGCCTCCTCTCCCCTCTGTCCCCGTTGCCTCCCTGAACAAAACCCAGAATCATCCTCCCTTGCTTTATTCACAGTGAGGACAACATCTGGAGCCCCATCACACCCCACCTGCTCGGGTGAAGCACTTGGGGTACAGGTGGGGTCAGAACCGTTACGGTGACCTCTGTGTGGCAGCAGGCATCCCGGAGACGTCCAAATTGACTACTTTTCAGCGATCAACAGAAACGACCATGTCGTCACATAACCTGGACCCTAAGTTCAATTCGGGTCAGGGTGACGGTGATATAAGGCCAGCCACAGCCCTATTCTCCGTTAAGTGTAACATATATCCACATACGTAAACATAACCTACTCCGTGACAGAGGTGAATTGTATATCAACACCAATGCCCCTCTCTCTCTCTCAGGGGTGGCACACAGTGAAGCGGAGACAGCAATTGCTCAGAGAGCCACAGCTGTTGGATCCCCTGGGCCGTTCCCCATGATTGCCGAGCCAGGCATCCAGGCTCCCCCCAAAACAGCTCCAGTCACACGAGGCAATATATGCACATCGCTTGGGAAGTGAGCTCCCAGGCATGAGCTGGCCTACTTTCAGCCAAAACCAACCGTCTTCCGGCTCGCGATCCCAAAACACACATAAGCCCCTCCCCCCCCCGCCGCCGCCAGACCAGCCTATCACAGCCGCGCAGAACAGCTGAGCAGAGAAGGACCTCGGCGTCAATCCAACATGTCTCTCGCCTCCTCTGACCAAGTCGGGTTCATGAACGTTTCTCCCCCCCCCCCGTCTGACATGCGGCCTCACAGCGGGGCATTAGTGTGCTTTGAAGCATTGCCTTTAGTCTACAGCCCAAATAGGCATTTATGGGCAACATTCAGCAAGGCATTCAATTGCCATCTGTACGCATCCTGTGACTGGGTCCTAGAGCTCCAACCACACTTTATTTGAAGTGAGGGCGGCTATCGTAGCGGGCAACAAGCGACAGTAAAAAATTAAAATTGGAAATATGTGTGTGTGCGTATGTGTGTGAATATATAACACACACACACACACACACACATATATGGAGACGCATGTGGAACAAAAGGCCATTCGTACCTCCCCTTCATCAAGACGGAACCACGAGATGCCCATCAGATGGTAAAGGGCAGAAAAGCGTCTCCGACATTAAAACTTACAGCTTTGGCCTAGTTTTCTGGCAGCTCATTAAGGAATGCCGACGGCCACGACCGAGGCTAGACACGAGTTGGTCTGGCGGGGGGGTTCGAGGTGGGCGTCTTGGGTGTGCTTGCGTGGGACAAATATTTGTCCATTTATTAAGTATTATACATTATATATACATTTATTAGACAGGACAGTGGGGTGAAGAGGTGAAAGACGGTGAAGAGTTTTTGTAAAGGCAGGGGGCTGGATTTGAACCCATGCTGTACATATGCCTTCAAGACAACCGTGGTAACAGCTGAACCACTGTAGGACATCACACCCACCTTACATCATCTGAAACCATCTAACTAGGTCTTGTGTCTGGAAGGACAATAATCGACTCTCAGGCAGAACAGAATTAACATTAAAAGAGGCTTTCAGGAGCTTTCCATTGAGGCAGAATAAACTCAGTTTAAGTGATATATACTATTTGTATAGCATATGTTTGAAGGTAATTTCTACCTTTACAATCCTCCCTATTGGATGCCGACACAAAGGAGTAGGAAAACAAGTACATATGAATCCCCATCTCAGCTACAAAATCATGCCATCAAAGAATCATTCCATTAACAGAATCATGCCATCAAAGAATCATTCCATTAACAGAATCATGCCATCAAAGAATCATTCCATTAACAGAATCATGCCATCAAAGAATCATTCCATTAACAGAATCATGCCATCAAAGAATCATTCCATTAACAGAATCATGCCATCAAAGAATCATTCCATTAACAAAACCATGACTGCTTTGGGGTCCATGAAAAACCCAACAACCACCAAATGAGCAAAATGATTCGTAGTACATCTTTTTAACCATAAAAGTGTTTTCGTTGTCTTCCGTTCAACGATACACGAGGTCAAACGAGTACAGGCGTGCATTGGTCTTCAATGATCTTGGGCTACCGATTGGGAGCGGCGTAACACATAATACATATACTTTGTCAAAGAACACATTTTACATTCATCTATCAGTCGTTCACAGCACACTAACAAGTTAAGTAAACATCATTGTAATCATCCTAACGTGTCAGAGACAGGGAAGAAGCTCAACTGCCAACTAGTGCGACAGGAATGTTTCTGTGGCACTATACAAAAAAAATGGAACAATTTATTTTCCTATGAGGCAATCCTCTGAAAACCGAATGAGGCAATTTCCTTGACCTTATCTGACCTAAATTCTCTCTTTTGTGAGAAAAGCCAGCTAAAAATACTTTCAAAAGACAAAAGTGAAATGAAATGTCACAACATTGAGGAGAGGTCGACGGTTCTCTGTTGCAGAGATCAAACAGGGGTTATTTATCGGGCATGGGATTCTCAGGCAGTGGGCAGAATGTGCTGGAACTACTGTCTGCATCGCCTCTTTCCCTGAAACATGCGTGGTTAAATCATCCACATAACGCACGTGTTACACCATTCCCCCCCAGGCTCTGTCACATGTTATATTCGTTACTGTTTTTAGTAAGATACATTTTCTTGATATTTGTTTTGTTTGCGTCGTTGCAGAAAATGAAAGACAAGCTGGACAAAAATGGGTATGGGTTTGCTAGAAGTGTGCTTTATACACAAAAATTGGGCACACATCAACATATTTTCATTGTTTTCAATCAGCAATTTCCTGGCCGTCCTCACTGACTGTTGAATATACACAACACATCTAGTAAGCAAGGCATTTAATTAGTTAGAGGATTAGGTGGGCATTACTGATTTACAGCAGGTTTCTTCCTTTATTTAGAATAGAATTTGACATTGATTGTTTTAGAGAATAGTCCTGTCCCAATTCCTGTTTTACTGGCAAAAGCAACTGCCACCCCCCACCCCCCCACCCCCCCACTCCCAGGAGTAGAGGGAGAGAAAATACATTCTGATTGCAGAACATTTCAAATTGCTATTGCAGGGAATAGTTTTGAAAGCAACTGCTGTCAGGGTCAAAGAAAATAGGACTAAAACTTTGTAGGAATGACATTTATTTCTCTCTCAATTTATAACCAAAATAGCTAGGTAGGCTACAGCGTTGAGAATGTCAGGCAATACGTTCCGGGCAGGGCATCCTGTACAAGAAACGGCGTAACAGTACATCGGGAGTCTATCAAAATAATTCAAACAAAATTCCAAGAAAGCGTCAGGCAATTACACCATTATTTCAAATGACTGCAATGACAGCTGCTTGAACATGAGCAGTAAGCCTAGAAAAATGCCCGTACATCCCCTCAAAATTGCAAAGCAACTCAACAAGAACAGAGACGGGAGATTCAGTCAATTCAGGCCACAACAACAGCCGAATGACATGAAGTGTAACTAATGTCTCTTTCCATTTGTCATATTGCGTGTGCACAGTGCACTGTTTAGGTACACACAATTGATTTTAGATGGGACCAAACATGCAGGTATAGCTAACAGAAGCCTTGCGAGGGACTCCTAAACTATCAAGTGGAAACATAATTGTCTGTGGTGTTCTTTCCACACTACAAGGTCATTTGCTTTCTACGGAAATAAGACATTGTCACTAGGCCTGCTAAGTCTATGGATGCCAACTCAATCAATAGGGGTGGCACTGTACATGTAATTATATGATTAGACATTCAATTGTTTGTGCGCGCACACAAAGCAACCAATGAATAATAATATGATAAGGACCGCTCGAAACAGTGGTTACATAGAAAACATGTCTAACTCAGACCGAAGATATTACATTTACAGTGAGATTCACTTTTCCTCTGGGGGCAGGTCATTGCCACAAGAGGAACACATCGGTCTAGAGCCCTGAGACGTCGTAATAAATCAAAAAGACATGTCATAGATATTTGGGTTGTCTAAAAAGTGACAACATCTCCAGGTCTGCAGGATTGTGAAGCCTGTTACCATCCTGTCACTCTACTAACCCCAGGTCTGTTCGCTTGGTCGCCCAGGTTCCCTAAGAGACAACACTTCCACAAAAACATCAAGGCTACGCTAGACCCTAAAGCCCAGAGTGACATTAGTGTGAAATACAAGAGCGGGATTAGGGGTACCAATCATTATGATTTAAAATATAAAATTATTACTCAGTTGTCACGATGCATACTTGAACTAAGTACACACATTTCATGAACATGAACAACAGATGTAAAGTCTACCTAGAGCTCAGGTAACAGTTTTAAAAAGGTGTGTAATCTCCAGCATAAAAACACTATATCGCTTTATAGCCATATGTGATTCCATCAACAGAACAGTTAGATTAAGCTTAATATTTAACATTTTACTAACAGATGGAACAACATTTTCATTGACAGTTCCATTTCTGCATGGTGGATTACTCCATTAAACACTACTAAGTTAATTTGTTTCATTTAGATATTTGCCTCAAGCAGTTTTTTGGGACTTCCAAGTATGAACTCCAAACCATACAAACTAGCTGCATCGCATCAATGTAAAATCCTGAGTTTCCCTATTTACATTTCATGAATAAAATCTGGACTGTTGTCAACATGAACTCAACGAACAATTTCTTTGACATGATTAATCAGTTACAACTATAAATTAAATACGATGTCAGGGATTAATCTACATATTTTGAAATACATTTGCATATACCAGTTTTAAAAGGGATGAATCTTTAAATGAATACAATTAGAGAGCCTTTCTGTCTTCACACTCGGGACTGGTGATCAAATTTCCATCGCATCTCTGCCACAAAACAACACTGAATTTTAAAAGCCATGGATTACCTAATACATTCACATTTCACTATTCTTATAATATGTTATACAATCATTTGCAGTTGGTTAGATTTTTTATTTTGTGTTACTGCGGTCAGAAACCAGCTGACGGAATATACACATCATTCTTCCAAATAATAAATATATGCAAAAAAGACAACCGATCTATGCCTCGGTTTCTACCACTTTACCCATATTCTGATCAGGCATTTAACAGTTCTTACGGTTTTCACAAGGACCTCAATTGGATTATTTGACGTTCAGAGATGCCCGGTGGATTCACCTGTTGAGGCCACAGCCGCGGTACAGGGCCTAGTGACAGCCGCGGTACAGGGCCTAGTGACAGCCGCGGTACAGGGCCTAGTGACAGCCGCGGTACAGGGCCTAGTGACAGCCGCGGTACAGGGCCTAGTGACAGCCGCGGTACAGGGCCTAGTGACAGCCGCGGTACAGGGCCTAGTGACAGCCGCGGTACAGGGCCTAGTGACAGCCG
>JACXGK010005076.1:0-34734 GCA_016801125.1 Novumbra hubbsi | reverse complement strand
CTGCTGAAGAGCTGAATTATGTTTAGTGGGAGGTCACCCTGCTGAAGAGCTGAATTATGTTTAGTGGGAGGTCACGCTGCAGAACAGCTGAGTCATATTTAGTATGATAACAAAATGCTGGGTGCAGTTTAGTATGTTTGTCATGGTTTAAAGACCAGGTATTTTGTAGAGTTGTCCATTTGCTAGTTTGCAACATTCACAAAATAGAACAATATCTGAAGGAAAAACGTTCTTTAGTCAGAAGTGTGCTCTAAACCAATAATTAGGATCCACAGACAAATCTAAATAGTGCTTTAATGTGCGAAATTCCAATGACATTCTAATGGAACGTGACCCCTACTAGGTAGCTTGTTTTTGTAATCCTAAACTTAGCTTTATCTGTGTCTGTGATATTATTGTGCGGCCTTCCTGGTCGTCGAACAGGGCTTCAAGAAGCAAAACAGCTTTGGCGGAAAATGTTTTTGAGGAGGACTGATGGGATCTTCGACTCTCTTGAGCTCATTGTGCGTTGCGATTAGACAAATGTGTATACTCAACCGGATACCCCAAAACTGTGAGAAAATGGGGTACACACAGGACGCGGCTCAGCATCTGCCTACACACATGCGTGTGTGTGTGTGTGTGTGTGCAAACAGGGCAACTCGCAAACACAACACACACACACCTTGACATGGAGCTCTCCATCCAGCAGGATGTTCTGGGTCTTGAGGTCGTGGTGAAGAAGGGGCGGGGTCATGTTGTGCAAGAAGTTGACGCCGAGAGCGATCTCGTACAGAACCCGCAGCCTCAACGACCATGCCAGCACAGGGTATAGGGTCTTCTACACAAGGTGCAAAGGAAACGGAAAGTAAACATCGGTACAGTTAGGAGTTCAGTGGAGAATAAAGGAAAAACTAAAGTGAAACAGAATGCATTGAGGGGATTTCCCCGGATGTGTAATGGGCCCAAAAGCTGAAGCCAACATTCATCCGATTATACACCTGAGCAGGAACACGTCGGTGCCGACTCAACCGATAAGACAGTGTTGCCCTTGTCATCTGAGGAATGAAAGCTCTTCCTTGTTGTGACCTCAGACTCAAATCACAGTTCTGAATTCCTTGTTTATAACGCGGTTCTTACCTCATGAAGCAGTTGATCCAGAGAGCCATTGCTCAGGTACTCTGTGATGATGCAGAAGAACTCCGGCTCATTGCACACGCCAAAGATCTGGATGATGTAGTTGAACCTGGCCTTGTGAAGTACCTCTGCCTCCTTCAGCAGACAATTTCTCTCCCTGCGAACCCACATCACGATTAAGTGGCAGTGTTTTAATTACATATGGCATAGTCAATAGTAGGAAAACATAAAATAAATATCTGATCAACAGAGAATCACAACGGGCTTCTAGATTCATATATCATATACGAGTAAGCATAACAGACAAACGAATCAGGTGAATTAGCCTACATCACAAGTCCTTACTTGTAGTAATTTGAACAAACATACCTTTCTCCAACAGGGGAATCCAATTTCAGGCACTTGATGGCAACAGTGGTCCGCCAATCAGAATGCTGTGCCTTGAACACGGTTCCGAACCCACCTGCACTCAGGTAATGCAAGTCCGTCAGCTTTTGATAGGGTATCACCGGTAGAGTGCTCGTGAGACTACAGAGGTTCACACAGCCCGCGTGCCGCTGCTCCATAATTATTGTGAACCTATTGAAAAAGGCTAGTGGTCCTCCTCTACCTAAAAGAGAAAGCGGAATTGGCAGTTCTCGTTTCAGATGCGAAAAAGCCCCTCCGGTGGCACAGAATCATAAATAATTCATTCGGAGGTACTTGCGGGCTTAAATACAGTAATAAAAATCCCCAAATGACTGTGACTTGGCTTGAATTCTTCATAGAAAATATACACGGTGTACAACTGTCAATATGTCAAACTCCAGCGCGGACCCGCTCCACACCAAAACAATTTGCGACTGGATCACGCTTGTTTGTTAGCTACAGACAGTACAGCTAACGACAAGGCATTGAGGCATATTTGTACGATACTACAGTCCGAGAACAGTTAGCAAGCTAGTATAATTTCACAGAATAGCTGGTAGATTACATTAATGTAAACTAGGCCAGAAATGTGTGAATTCTACATTTAGCTTACTGCGAAGGCGGTGGCTTCGATGTCCGTTGTTGTCATAAATTGTGCCGTGTCAGGTGACAGTCTTCCGGGTTTCTATGGGTTACGTTAAGGATCCGAACGTTTTCATGGGATAGTTTTAACTCTCCCAGCACACCTGCGGGTCGTTTTACAAAGTTTTACCACCACCCGAAGTACTTGCTATTATTAGTTTGGCGTGTCAAGTTACAAAACTTTCCAAAAATGAAAATAAAATACGTAAAAAACACTGTTAAAATAAGGGTGCGCGCGCATATATGAGCTTTATGGTAGAATCGGAACGCCTTCGCTAAGACACGCCCACATGCGACAGTGGTAAACTTTTCAGACAAATCTTTATTTATATTTAATAGTCAATCAAAAACAACTTGCAATGACAAGTTTGCTACGTACGCTCAATATTGAAGGTGCATTTGTAAGAGTTTAAGTTTTGGCTTTAAAATGGTGCGTATACTCAAACAAGCAGATTGAAGAACTTCCAAGGTACTGTATTGGGGGGAATATGTATGACATTGTGGTTTTAAACGACATGGGTTTTTATTTGGGGATTATATTGGTCTTCCCTGCTGTGATTAACAGAATAATAATAGTTTAGCCGGGAGGTAAATAAAAATACCATGCAGGCAATGTAGAAACGAAACAAAAAAATAAGCCTAGTTAGGTATTATTAACTTTGACCAAATAATTATTTAAGACAGGCACAAACTTAATAAGCTTTGAGACAAATAAGCCCTGAGTGAGAATATAGCCTACTACACGCTAAACGTTTTATGTTTGTTATGCATGATCATTAAAAGAAATCTTATCATTCACGTATACGTGCTTTGTGTGAGAGAAGTTTTTTTCGCATCTTGTCCTCTCAAATGTGACTGGCTGTGTTCTAGAAGATCAAAAGACTGTACGCAACTGATTGATGTAATATACTTGGTTCATAAGTAACGACGTGTTTGTAGATCATGCCGTTAGAGTTTACCCAGTATCCAGGTCGATTTCGGTCCTATCAAACAGCCCTTTTTCATATGAAGATGTCCAGTCCATAAAACATTACATATAAGCATTAGTGTTTGCATTCAAAATGAGGGTCGAATTGTGTCCTTGTAATTGCCTTTATGTCTTCAGTTAATATTATATAAATGACAAACCCTTTAAGTAGGCTCTCAGATGGAGAAAATAGCACTGTGTTTACATAATACATTAGAAGAGTTTCTGAAATCCTAAAAGAGAAATCATCAATGTAAAACCTTTCCCTTTGGTTATTTATATGTTTAAACATTTGCGTCTGTCTATATAAATCAATATGAAATTGTAGCCTCCTCTTCCTAATGTATTGCTGCTTTTTTTCAAAAGCAGTATTTCCTCGGATGCACATGAAGGATTCCAAGCTGGCAGCACACAGAGTCCAATTCCTTATGTGCAATATATATATATATTGATCTAAATATTCACAACTTATGGTTACATCCAGCATAGTTTTGTCACGTTTGTTAAAGATGCATTCGGGAACATTTGCAATAGCACATTTTTTATTAAAACCTCCCATTTCGGTCAGGATTCTTTGTACAGTATGTTGTTTATATCTGCAAGATAGCAGATATCCGCTAGTTAGACATTACATTCCAAGTTTAAAAGTGATTACACCGGGACACAATTTTGGATGAGCACTTTTACCACCAGTGGCCAAACATTTCAGAAGGCCATACAGTAGCACAGCCGTCCAAAGGCAGTCTTAATGAACTGGATGCAGGAGAAGATAGCTGTCTGAATGACGTGTATATACGGTATCAGTTAAAAGCTTGGACTCGCTCACCTGTTTACAGATCTCAATAGAATACTGCCTGCATGCTAAGATAAAAAAAAGGTCAAATAACAATTAGAGACACTGCCTGTGATATATGTGAATTTCAGTAAAGTGGACCAGGTTTTATTTTCTTTATAATTTTTACAGCCTTGTGGATTTTTATCTCCACAGCTTCTCCGCCTTAAAACAATTTGGTTTCTAAATAGCCAAAGATATTATGTGAGCATCTGACTCTCTGTGTGTCTGTGTCTTTGCTCTCTGTTTCTGTCTGTCTCTCCAACTCTCTGTTTCTGTCTGTCTCTCCAGTTCACTGTTTCTGTCTGTCTCTCCAACTCTCTGTTTCTGTCTGTCTCTCCAGTTCTCTGTTTCTGTCTGTCTCTCCAGTTCACTGTTTCTGTCTGTCTCTCCAACTCTCTGTTTCTGTCTGTCTCTCCATTTCACTGTTTCTGTCTGTCTCTCCAACTCTCTGTTTCTGTCTGTCTCTCCAACTCTCTGTTTCTGTCTGTCTCTCCAACTCTCTGTTTCTGTCTGTCTCTCCAACTCTCTGTTTCTGTCTGTCTCTCCAGTTCACTGTTTCTGTCTGTCTCTCCAGTTCACTGTTTCTGTCTGTCTCTCCAACTCTCATCTCCCTTTTTTTATTTGTTGTTCCAGAGGGGAGACATGGTCACCCCCTTTGTCCCGGTTCCCGTCCCCATGGAGGGGACACCGCCAGGGAGCTGCCAGCCTCTGCCCAACATCACCCACCCCCTGGGTGGCCTCTCCGGCTCCACTCCTGGAAGGTCTCCCCGGGTGAGGGCAACGGGGGCCTGGGAATCCCCTGTGGTCGGTCCCAGTCTCCCCCAGGCGTGTCCCGGCCCGGATGTGTGTAAGGAGTTGGGATTGTTTTCAGACCCAGGGACCCCTGGGGACAGTTGGGCGAGGCCCCTCACGCCAACCCTTATGGGCTACGAGGTCATGGAGGAGAGGGCAAAGTTCACAGTAAGGAGCCTCCCAAATTGCTATTGTTCTTTGATCGTTTGGCCCAATCACGACAGGAATTGATTTGTTTATTCAGGTGCCACTTAGCTGGAACTTAAGCCTTTACACTGTTTGTTCAGACCAGGCTCGATGGTTGTATGTGAGCTACATGCTGTCCAGGAACATGGGCCAGAGGTCCCATCCTTTGGTAGTAACACAGTAGTATATGTACAGCAGGGCATTTGGCCGAAGTGTGCTTTTATTAGGGTCAGAGGCCCTTTTTCCCCCCACCAGATAATTGCATTCCGTGAAATGGGATGAGTCATCATGTGGGTTCTTCTTATTCAAAAGGGGAACCAATGAGATGTGTGCTTGTTTGTATTGTGAGCAGCTTGAATAACCGCCCAGTCACAAGGAAATGAGTCGAAACTGTGATTCAGTTAGGAGCGGTGGCTGGGTTTTATTTCTGGAATTCAACGAAAAAGGTTGAAAAGATTAAAATCTGCCTCCAGCACTTATGGCTTTGAAATGAACAGTGGATTTAATGAAACATAGTCTCTGCTTCTCACAACCACAATGCCAATACTCTATTATAAGCATTGCCAGGCTGTGGGGAACTGTCATGTCATGAGCTCAGGGTTTTTCCCCTACTGCGAGACGGGGGGGGGGGCAGATTTTACACATCCTTTTTTAGTCCTTGTCAATCATTTCGAGGTGACCGTATATAGATCGAGATAAAACATGTCCCTGAAAAATGTAAAACTACTACATTTTTCACTTAACCCCCTGCGTGCTCAATGTATATGACGCGTAGAGTAACATGGCCAATTTGTCCTTAGGTGTACAAAGTGTTGGTGAGAAGGAATCCGGAGGAGAGCTGGGTGATCTTCAGAAGGTACACAGACTTCTCCAGACTCAATGACAAGGTGAAGTGCAGCAGTTACCAACCCAACTCAGAATACCCTCCTTCAATCTGTTTTCCAAAACCCGTTACAAGAGTGACATTACAGTAAATACACCATGTTGACTGCTAGAAAAGGGAAATCCATTGAAGGATCAATTAATCACCCTGTGATTACAGGGTGCGATTCATATTAACAAATGGTTGTACTTCTCTATCTCCTCCGTGTTTGTCTCAGCTGAAGGAGTTGTTTCCCAGATTTAGACTCGCTCTGCCATCCAAGCGCTGGTTCAAGGATAATTACGACGTGGAGTTTCTGGAGGAGAGACAGTTAGGACTTCAGGCGTTTCTACAGAACCTCACAGCACATAAAGACATCACCAACAGGTATGCTGCATAATTAACTTACCTTTCAGTCTACACAACGGGAATATACATTCCCAGTCAAGTTGGGATGCACCGACTTATTTAAAGGTATTTCTTCGGTTTTACTATCTTCCATATTGTTGATAAACATCAAAACTATGAAATAACACACATCATCATCATATAATCATATGGCAACCAAAGTGTTAAATCCAAGTACCCACCCTTCGCTTTGATGACAGCTTTGCACACTCTGCATTAATGAGGTGTGTCCAAACTTTTGACGGGCACTGTCCATGATGTCAAAGTGAAACATAAAATCAGAAAATCGTACTAAGTTGATTACAAGTATGAAAGATAACTTTATAAATAAGCAGGCTTACAGTACATGTGTGCTGATTTAGTGCTGATTTATTAATTATGCATATTGTATAGCTTAGAAGGTGGTAAAATGCACAGATTTATTTAGATGTCATTTAGAAGTTCCATTTAATGGCACACTGTTTATAGCTGACTGGACTTATTTCACCCTGGGAATGGGACTTGGCTTGTGGTAAAATCCCGGTAAATCTCTGTAAAGCCGGTTCCCACAATTTAACCCTAATCCAGTATGTTCAGTGTGTCTGGAAGGTTGTCCAGGTGACCTTTGTGATCTCTGACCTTTCCCCTCACAGCGAAGCGGTCAGACAGTTCCTTTGTCTGGATGATCCTCCTGGCCCTTTCGACAGTCTGGAGGAAAGCCGGGTAAAGCTTCTGTCTGTACTCTACAATTATGTTTCAATGGACATTTTGCATGCAAAGGATATGAGGCCAAGTACTAAACACACCTTTTTAAATTGGACATTATTGAAATCTGTCCCAATACTATTAATAACCTGAAAAGGTCATTTCTAAATGATGAAACACAACATGACATCAAAATTAGACTCATATTCTTCCGTCGTTTTCGGTCATGCTTTGAAGCATAAAAAAAGATGGTCTTGATAGTGTGTGTCAGTGTTTGTCTCTTTTCTTCTGTTTGGTGTCTCATGAACACAATGTATGTTTTGCTGTGGTTGTTGTGACCTTGTTGACAGGCTTTCTGTGAGACGCTTGAGGAGACCAATCACCGTCTCCAAAGGGAGCTACTGGACAAACAGCGACAGATTGACTCTTTGACAAGAGCCCTGGATGAGAGACAGACACGCGTTGGAGTGCTGGAGAAGATGGTGAAGTACGGATGCTTTGCAATATTTGTAGAGCATAAAAATGAAGCGTTTACATCTGTGTATTTCTGTAATGGTGAGAACAGTATATCTGACTATGAGAACACTCTTCCCGTTCCTTGTTAAGAAATGCCATTTAGGCGTGGGGCCATGTTTAGGATTTAAATTAGTGAACGGTATACAAGGATTTTTAGGTTGAGAATACAGTTTTATTCCCAAAAAAGATGTCCAAAATATAGTGAAAGAAGTGTGTGTGTGTGTATATTGAGTGGGTAGAAACATGGTGTCCCCTATTTCAGCTGTAAGGTCACCTTCCCAGAAGGCCGGACTACGAATGGCAGAAAACTATCCGCCCTGGACTGGGAGAACGGAGCTGATACAGACACAACTACAGCGTATGAAAACACAGAAGATGCAGACAGGGTTTCACCAACAGCGGGAGCTGACCAATAGTGTCCTGAAAAAAGGTCCCTGAAAATCTGATAATCCGTTTGTTTTTGTCCTTGTGGGATCTGGGCTTTTTATAATTAGTTTTCTCTTAAGATGCGTTAGCGTGCTCGGTACAAAGTGACAAATGTGGGTCTAACCCATCTGGTCATCCAGGCAGTGAGGTTGACCACTTCACAAGTGCCAACCTGGGCATCTGATCTGTAAATAATCACAACTGGTTAATAACTGGATTCAAACAGAACCATATGAAGTCTCAGTTGATCTCGTTGTATGGGTCAGTTAATGGATGTCTCTGTGTTTTATGATGTATGCCGTGTTTTACTCTGACCTTTTCTCTTCAATCTGCTATTCCTCGTCAACTCAACAACTTCATAGAAATGGGAAATTTTGCATTTAATTCTGACCTGGGCAAATGTATGATTCCTAGAAGGTCTGCTGTGCTACAAGAATGTATAGACTTACCAGTCACAGTTTCCTGTGTCGCTAGACTGTGTGGATGGGTGTTTACGTTTTGCTTTTTTTAACTATTTGTCAGAGCATTCCGGAAGTATGTTGTTTGTAGGAACTTATTTCAGACATTTTCTACTCTCATGTTTGCATCTGATTTAATATCATCCAGTTCAGATATGACACAATCCTTTCCTACGTAAGCTTTACACCAGTGTGGCCAATAACTAGAAAGAAACGGTGTTTTGCCTTTTTACCACAAAAAGGCGCTGTAAACACAGTTTTCCACCGGCAGTACAAGGTTTTCTATAGGACATCAGACAACAAGGAGATGCCGTTTAATGGAGGTATTGTTGTGGACACAAGCAATACTGCAACAATCACTAACGTCTTGGCGGAAGACTGCAGAAGCGTATTTATCGGGCATATTTGTGCTGACATGATCTATAAGTGTTAGCCTTATCTGTAGACGGAATCTAGTGGGTGCCTGTGGTATCAGAGAAAGGTTTAAGCGGCAAACCAGAGCTTTGCGGAGTTACGCGGATTAAACCTTTAGGCTAGTTGGAGTGCGGCCAGCAACAGAGGCAAATCGATGGCAGACTGCAAACGCGAGAGAGGTTTCTGTATAGACAAATGTTTACGAACTACAGCTCAAACTGTTTAGGAAGTGCGGATCGATCCGAGGGCTTCTGTCATAGCATGGACTAATAACATCTGAGCTAGTGGCAGGGGTTTTTAGAAGGCCAATAACTATTGGAACAGTGGATCATTTATTCTTATGACACTCGACTACAAATGTCCTGAAAATTGTTGGAATAGGTAATAAAACGTCCCATTAAAGCAGTTCTGTTTACGGATTTGTTGCATATCCCTTTCATGCGAACAGAAGATCTGTGACCCATTGAACCCACTAGACACTTGGTATCTTGACTCAGCTAGGCTATTTTGCAAACATCAAATGTTATGCACAGTTCTTGATTAATCTGGAGATTAATTCAGACTGTCAAACCTTCTGCTTTATGATCCTGGAAAATGGCATAGATCCTATGGTAGTATGTATCACTTTATAAATAAAGGCTGATACAATTAGTTTGAACTAAACCGTGAACAATGTAGATTTTACTGAATTTGTAGTTCCCCCATTTTAAGGGGACCAAAAGTTAATGAACATGGTGTTGAATTAAGTTGTCATATACTATTGGGATTACAATCCTTGGTGTTGGCTGACTGTCTGAAGTTCCCCCATGTATCTCATCAGATGGGCATGTCCAAGGCTACGGATCAACCCTGGTGACGCTCTACCTGTATTTTTTGGACCATTTTGCTTTTTTAAATGTGTTCATTTGAATGGTTCTGCATGCAAGTGTGAAAATAATATATATTGAAGTCCATACTAGTATTTCACTGCCAGCGGCTTTGTTTCTGATGTGTTTTTTTAGTATGAATGATAGGAAAAAATGCCTCACTTAAATGGCAAGCACTTGACAAGCACTGTAGGGCCATTCGAGACTATGTAGAAAATTATTGTTTTGACCTATTTTAACTTATGTTAAAGTAAAATCTTAACAAAGGACCTATTCACATCACGAGGGATGTATGTGAGACTTGACAAAAGGGACATGGTGTATG
Source organism: Novumbra hubbsi (assembly GCA_016801125.1). Classification (NCBI taxonomy): domain Eukaryota; kingdom Metazoa; phylum Chordata; class Actinopteri; order Esociformes; family Umbridae; genus Novumbra; species Novumbra hubbsi. Next base: position 24,829 of record JACXGK010005076.1, on the reverse strand, counting down.
AGGGATTTGGTAACTACTGTTTGAAGGAGTAGTGGACTGGGTTTGAACACACCCTAAACTGTATATGTGTGTCAGAGACTGTAGCTCAGACTTCAAAGGCAACAGAGGATTGTTTTCTTTACCGCGTGAGAGGAATAAGTAGGAAATGTGCAGGAAGAATACAAAAAAGTGTTTCTCACGACCACTCGTAAGGATATTTGCAAAGTATCCCAAAGGGACTTCCACAAATAAGAACAAGAGACAAGTCAACTGCTCCTTTTGGAAATACAATAATAATTCACTCACATAGTTTAGATGAAGTATATTATAGTGGAGCAACATTGCCAATTATTAGTTTCATTGTCCTGTTATTCTCTTGTTACACTCTCAGTGTCTCTTACACATACAGTGGGGAGAACAAGTATTTGATGCACTGCCGATTTTGCAGGTTTTCCTACTTCCAAAGCATGTAGAGGTCTGTCGTCTTTATCATAGGTGCACTTCAATTGGAAGAGACGGAATTGTTCTCCTCACTGTACATAAAACTCCAATTAGTGCAATGTTTTTGCCACAGACTCTCGACCTGGCCTTGAGAACAGGAAACAATACTCAGAGAGGAGCAGGAAAGTAAGATAATTCGATTGATTAGATGTTTGCTTAGCGAAGTCAACACCAAGGAAAAATGCACTGGGAATATATATTTCTCTATTGATTGCCAGGAAGATTGAATTGGTGGAATAAAAATGAAAACCAATTTGACAGGATGAAACATCCATTTCCAAATTCCTCTGTTTCATTTAAAAATGGAATGCAGCCGTCTGTTCCTGCTGTTTTGACTTCATCAAATAAACAATTTCCTGGACATTTTGGTTGTGGGTTTTGGTCTGCTAAGGATTTCTGAACCTGTACATTCCTGCCGATTTTGTCAAAAAATCGTCCCCCCATTACTAGATGTCCATATTTTCATGTCGATGCCTCATTTATAGTAGCTGTTAAATATTAGTTTAATAAATATATATTATATGTTTTTCAATGTTTTTTATGCTTCATTGGACAGGAAAGAGTAGGTAGTTATATTTCTTTCGAACTATCAATTGGCTGGATTCCAACATGCAGGTAAGTGTGGCTGAGATAATGTTTTTTGCTTTTTCAATAACGTATCATAAATATTGGACAGTATCCGTTATTTCAGTGGAAACATTTGACTAACAAAGTCCTGTGTGGCTCACAGAGCAATTCTGTGTCGCTCAACCGCGACACTTGTGCCGACACTCATTCCTCACCCAACCACAGCAACTGGGTTTGCCAGAGTCCCGCCTGCCAGAAGGAGTAGAGCACTATGATTCGAGAAAACCCTGTCCATCATCCACCTCTGTTACCCTGGGTGACACTAAGACAATTCTGCTTTACTGTGAGGGAGTGACAGCATCAGTTTGGGCCCAGGGAAATGTGCTTTAAAGCTGCCACAACAGCCTCTCTCTCTGCCCTAACGAAATAATGTCACAGATTTTCAGGAAATTTGCTTTTAAAGACCATGGTCCCTAGGATGTCCAGAAAACATTGTGCAGAGTGTGTTATGCATACAACCGTCGAGTTTCACTGTGAGATCTGCCAGCAGGAATCTTTCTTTCTTGGGTCCTAAAACAAGCATTTCTGTCTTTTCTGAGTTTAAACACAAAAAGTACTCCTTCATCCACTTCTTAATATCTGGAAATTTCTCCATGTTTCTGTGACAACTGTGTGTCATCAGCGTAACAGTGAAAATGTATATTGTGTTTCCTATTGACATCAACCGGAGGCAGCATTTATAGTGAAAACCGTAATGGTCCCAAAACCGAGCCTTGAGGAACACCAGAAAATACCTTTGATTTGTCAGAGGACATGCTATCAGAGGACTGATATCTTTCAGATAAATACAATTTGAACCAGGCTAAAACGTGTCTGTGTAGCCCAACATGTGTTTCCAATCTCTCCAATGTAAGGGAGAGAACAATAGTGTCAAAGGCAGCACTAAGATCAATAAGCAGCAGGACGGATGCTGAACCTTTCTCTGAGGCCATTAGAAGGTCATTTATCACCTTCACAAGCGCAGTCTCTGTGTTATAAGATGCATTTCGGCTGAACTAGCACAACAATTCGTTTCTAAAGCCGATTTGTTGGAAATGGGTCTAGTTGACAAATTTTGGGTTTGGAAGTCATTACTAATTTAGTGAATGTGTCGAGCAATACAGGATAAAAAGATGTAAGTGTCCCCACTGACATCATGTCAGGAACGTTCTATGCATTCCCAAGACAAGTGAGATTTTAAGGACTATATCTATTGAAGGAGGAGTCTGTCATTTGTTTTCTAATGGTGATGATCTTTTCATTAAAGAAGTTCATTTATTCGTTACTGCTGAAGTGAAGACCCACTTCACTTGTTGAGCATTTTTTTCTTGTTAACTTTGCAACTGTATGAAAGATGACCTGATTTGTTCACCTCAATTAAGGTTGGAGAACTAAGACGATTAAGCAGATGTGACGGCTTTTCAGTATTGTACTGTCTATCCAGGCTAGTCTAAATACATCCAACTAGGTGAAGCGCCACTTTTGCTCTAACTTTCTGGAGGCTTGCTTGAGTGCTCTAGTATTGTCTGTCTACCAGGAAGTTTCTTGTTGTGTATTTTGGGGGTTTTAGTGGTGTAGCCATATCTAAAGTATTTAGGGGAGTTTAGATTTTCGATTAGATAGTTTGCAGATTAACTGTGTCATTGATGAGCAAGCCTGGAAGAAAATCAACACGTTTTTTGGTAGTCCAAGAATGTATATGATGCCTTTTAAAAGTGATTGTTTTAGGTGCTAGTGAGTTTCTTATTGTAACGGTTAATGTATAATCGATATTCCAGAATCATGGGGGAAATTATTAGATCTACATCATCTAGGTCTCGCGAGAAGTCTAAAGTAGGTTTGTTGCAGTGTGTGGGACCTGAGACATTTTGCGTTGAGTCAATTATGGCTTAAAAGGGTTTTTGAAGAGGGTCATTGGACTTTTCCATATGAATATTGAAATCGCCACAATTAAATAGTATCATGACCACAAGGCTAGACAATAACTCTGGAAACTCACGGAGGAACATAGTGTATGACCCGGGGAGCTGTGAATGTTTCACCCTAACCTCGTTGGTGCCAACGTGGATAACAGTTTTTCTGCAGTCTATACTTGCCAGTTTTTGACTTCGCTAGCATCACCCCCTGATTTGCGGTTTCGTCGGTAAAATAAAAAACTAAAAAAAGCCTTCAATTGTTTTTTTAGCGGGTAAATGTTCGGGCATAAAAGTACCTGACATACCCTCTGAATTTACAGCAACTTATTGTTCAAAATATTTTAAATATATATTTATAAATATATAAATAAATAGCATAAGCATTTTTCTTTTACACCACATATCCTTAGGAGGCATGCACCCCACATTGCACCCCACTAAAAGATACCGCTATTGGTTTAAGGAAATCTAATTACAACCTCTGATTTTATATAAAAATATGAGATTAGGAAATAAATACCTTTACATACAGGAAACTAAATAGATGAGTTAATACATTGACATCAAGACGTTGGATGGAACGCCGTATGAAGGGACCAATTCATCCAACATCCGGACGCGGGACCGATGGATTTTACTTTCCTCTACTTTCCAGCTTATTTCTTGTGGTCGCATTCAGGTGAGACCGTGACCCAAATACCATATCAACGTTTTGATTTTTTTTCTCCAGTGGCTCTAAATAATGTATTACGAAGTTAGGGATTCACCTGTGACGGAAAACCTTAAGAAATATGCAGACCCCAAAACAACTGTGAGCCCGCGCGTCATCAATCAATGTACAGATGAGGTTGACACGAACACATCCCCAACAGCCTTGAACAGAAAATGAATAACTACAATCGGTGGAATTTGCGACAGTATCATGGAAAGCCTGATGCCTTTTATACTGTATTCATGTATGGAAACAAGAATTCAGTACCAACTGGGTTAGTCAGTACTTTAAGTTTGTCCGAAATTTGGGGCGTGGATAACGTGCTGTTGTGCAATAAAACAACAGCATCGAGTTTATGACCGCCACTGCACTGAAAAGATCATCTTATGAGCTACGACATTAGGCATTGGCTATTAATAATTATATAGAATCCGTATTAATCCACTCTCTTGGGGATAAAAAGTAAACTGTATGTTGCCAATCCGAACATTTGAAACGCCACAGCGTGCTGTCATCTAAACGGTGCTGTATCCTGGCTGGTACATTTTTATTACCCACAGATTCACAGGTCATTTCAACAATTGCAAGAAGCGGAGATGCTCGGGAAACATTTCCTCTGGATTTGTCTAATTTCGGCGTCTCTTCCGTCATCTTTCGCTGAAGACCTAAAATGGGAAGCGCATAAACAACATGAGAATGATTCAGGTGAAGACATGTAGCATGTTTTCTATTTTGATCAAGGTGGCTGGCGTGCGCCTGTTGCTTTGTGATCATATATGTTATATTGAACCAGCTACTCGTCGAAGCAAGTGCAACTTCAGCACATACAATGTTTTAGCATGAAGTAATTGTACAAATAGTATTGACAAGATTTAAGCCAACAACGTAACATTTAAATATCACCTTTAAATTTACCAAATACAATTATAAATGCTTCCATGCTGTGCATAACATGTGCAATAGAATATCTCTTATTTCTAATACTATAAATAATATTTTTTTCAATTTGTGACTAGAATTTAGCTTTTATGTTTAAGGCATTGCCTTCAAATGTTAGTGATCAGAAGAAACTATTAAAGGAAGCAAAGTGTTGTGAGACAACATCCTCTCTGTGGTTAGTCAGAATTGTAAGGCTGACCTGTTCAGGGGGACACCAGACACATTAATACAAAACCCTATTAATTTCTGAGACTGTAAGTCATCGTCATATGAGTTATTGCTGCTGGGATTTGGAAAACAGATGAAATCCCTTAAAACCAGTAAATGCCTCGAAATCCTTGGGACATGGGACAACGGCTCTGTGTTTAAGTATCTGAGTTGCTGTAGACAATTATTCTGCTAATTCATTGTTCAGGTTACAGACCACCGATGTCAGACGATTGTTCTCTCTGTGCTTTGGTCCTTTTGGCAGCTCTTGTGATATGGAATTATTAGGAGTTGTGATATTAGTGATAGCAGTGATATTAGTGGCGCACAATTTCTCATCGCAACTAGCTATCCAGTAACCCAAAACTTTGCAATACATCTCAGCCTAACCTTAACTCCAAGTGTAAACCTAACCTTAATCTATAATCCTAGCAAGCAGGTGCTTGTTAACGAAGAGTTTGTTGTTAGTAGAACCATCTGTTGATCATATTTTGGGCCATCCAATGTGACCAATTGCACGTACTGGCTGTACATCAAGTATCGTTTATCAAAGACCGCAAAGGACTTCCAGTACCAGAAATATGAGCACGTTATAATGGAGCTGTTATTTTGGCAACAATGTTGATTGACCTGGATTACAAAAATACCATTAAACTAATCCTAAACCAAATTATAATTGTTTAATTATTAATTCTGCACAAATCCATATTACAAAACTTGTATGGGTTGCAATTTTTTTTCATCTTTCAAATTAAAACAGAACATCTCCCTCTTTAAAATAAGATGAACCCGTTCATCAGACATTATCCAGAGACACTCTGTCTCTAACTCGTGCTCTGGAATGTAACTTAAAAAGTATTCAACTTTCAATATTATATTTTCAGTAACATTTACAAATGAATTGAAGGCAGAAAATATATTAGGGAATTTCACTTCATTGTGCATTATGTTTTCATAAACCTAAAAGACCAGCTTTTCTTTCAACCTGAAGTGGAGAGTTTAAATTCTTTCGATGGGCCCAACATGTCATATCCAACAAGAAATCCTTTCATATTTCTGACTACAGTTTGGAGTGAGGAGAAACCCAGACTTTTTCTCAGGAGACGGATTTGGCCCCACCAGAGAAGCCCCCAGGCTGCAGTAAGTTGTATCTCTCTTCCACTCTTAAAGCAGCGACCACATAACCCCCCATCCACTTTCTCTCAGAGAAGTCTCCACACCGTGTCTTTAAACCATCCAAACCATCACTATATTTTCTTGACGCGAGTGGCAGCTTGCCGTAATTAGGGTGATTCAGTATATATGGTCTCTAAACAAATGATTGTGTGTGTGTGTGTCAGAAAGCCAAGCTGGAGCCACTGGCCCCAGTGTGGCGATGTAATCGTCTGATGGAGAGCTGTGCCCAGCACACCTCCTGCTGTGATCCTTGCGCCTCCTGCCGCTGTCGTCTGTTCAACACCATCTGCCACTGCTGGAGGCGCAGCCCACACTGCCAGAAGAAGACATAGACACACACAGGACGAGACACGAGGGGCGTGGACAGAGAAGAGACCACACAACTTCACGTATAAGACACACACTTGTACACACACACACACACAAATAAACACATCTACCTCTCAGCTAGAGATCACACAGGGGGACACACTCGTCCTGTAGACCAGGGGTTCCCAACCTTCCTTCACCTGTTTTATACTCAATAAGCCCCTCCCCTCGTTAGGTTCCACAGAAAGGTGAGCTGGCTGGCTGGTAGCTGATTACTGACTGCAAACATTTGTCTGTAGTAACAGTGGAATGATGGCTCCTCACTAGAAAATCTGCATCCTCCTTCTCCAAGGATGCCACCAAGACACGGTCAGCTTTCCTCAAACGAACGATGGCTGACATGGGCGAACAAAGTCCCGCTGACACTTCCTGGTTGCTGGAAAAGCGAGAAAACAGGCACTTAAGAGAGTAGGATAGGTGCTATCAAAAAAAGCAGTTTTTGAAGATTTTTAAAGATTCTGTAACTTGGTAATCCGAAAGTAAACGTGAGTATAGGGAGTGAGCTCTAAGAGGAGAGTTGGTTTACTTGTGAACTGTTGGTGTAATTCAGCAAACGTCCACAAGGTGGGAACAAGCTAGGGATTTTTACTTAAGATTTGTAGTTAAGCAACTTTTACATTATAAAAATAAATATTTATATATTGCATAGAATTATTTATTATACCCCCCCAAATCAACCCAAACCCCCCGCAGGACGCTCAGGACCGCATTCCGCTGGTACACGCCCAAGATTGGGAATCCCTGTTTTAGACAATCACATCCACTACAAGAGCACATACACAAACATACAGTTTTACATAGATAGCAGTTTGACCTGATAAATGACACGTTACATATCGTTAGAGCCCTCAACATTTTCTGTATATGCATCTAGACCAAATCAAAGGCCTCCATGGGCCTAGTTTGGACACCCATGATCTAGACGTGGTGTATCCATGTTGTGTACATGTAACAGACAACGTCATAACTGTATTAATGCTCCTTTTGTTTAGCTGTGCACCTCTGCCAGATTCCTGTGTCACGTTGATCCAACGCTAACCTCAACAAAGAACATAAAATAACTTGTGACAAACCTTCTGTCTCTATTTTTTATATTGAATAAATATCTCTGTTAACCTCACTCATCCTCCTGATATTGCTGTTCCCACTCGTCAGCCCCTTTGGCAATAATATTGGTATATGTGATGCTCGATGAAGGGCTTCGCCACTGTGGATATATATATAAATCCACATAAAATGTGGATTACATGGATGAAAGGGTTGGCTTTAGGAAGTAATACATTTAATAGAGTACAGAAAACAAGCATTAATTAAATGATAATAATGAAACCAGAGAAAAAGCTTTCCACGTGATTATGGTCTGTAATCAGCCTGTAGCCTTTAGATGCCTCAAAAGGAGAACGGTTCCTCTGTTGTTTGTTAACAAAAAACCTCTGTCAGGCATTCAAACAATCACAACAGACACACAAACACACACACACACCTTACTCCAGAGACCTACTCTGTGAAAGGCGTGAAACCATCTTTCACTCACAAACTGACCGCTTGATTCCTTTTTGCACAACTATGTGTGGGATTGCTTTCATCCTATTAGTCACACATTCCTTGTTGAAGCCTTGTTTAGAACTTGTTTCAAGAATAACCATTTTTTTTAAACCCCCCCTTTAAGCATTTTATTTGCCCCTTCCCCCTTTTAGTCATAGCCAATCATATCAACAGCCCTGTCTCATGGCAACCACTCTCATGACTAAGGTTTTGGGAGAGTTAAACATCGCTGCAAGCCTTCCTCAAAGGCCTCCACATCGAGCCACATTGTTGTTCTCCACACTGTGCTTTCAATCTGGAAGTCATGTAGATCAACGCTTATAAAAGCTTTTATTTGATCACCGCATGACTTGAGTTAACGCTGCCTGTCCACTAGCTGGCGAAGGGTTTTGCAAGAGTCCAGTAAACATCTGCTGATGATGCCGACCCCCTACCCCTGCGTTAGGTTTCACAGCCAACTCTCAGGCAGTGGCAGAATGTTCAAATCTAGACTGTGGTGGTAAGCTTGGTCCATAAGAGTGCCTTAAACCATTCGTTAAAGTTTTTATTTCTGAATTTCTACATTGGCAACAGAATTAACAAAAAATGGGTGTTGTCTGTAGCAACCAAAACGCCAAAAAGCATAAATTAATTAATATTCCACTTAAGCATAAATACATAATTTGTGCTTGTAAATTTTGCTTTTCTTATATATTTTGAGAACTGTTGTTTATGTGGGATAAAGGCCTTATTTGTTGGCATTCATCGTTATCTAAATCTAGTGTTTTTGTTGCCTTTTACTTCTGGGTTATCTGTCCAGCAAAGATCTAACTGTCAAATCAGGAAGTGTTTTATTGTGATAGATTGTGATTTGTTAGAGATTAATGCTTAGAATCTTGATGCCTGCATTCCACGCTTTGAACGAATCGGGACACATCAGCTTTATAGTTGATGAAGCATGATTGATAGGAACAAACTGTGTCGAAACCATCTCTTAAATCCGTCTGCAGACGTCAACATTGGAGTGGTGTTTAGCTAAAATGGATGAAAAAAGTCTGGAGATTTTTAGGCTAATTTAAAACAGTTACGGATTGGTCTTGTCATTTTTGATTTGATGAGTATTTCTAGCTGCAATGATTGAAGTTCCGTTTAAGTATACACTAAAACCTTTTCCTACTCAAGTATTTTGCTCCTGAAATGCAATGAGATTAGGGATGCACCAAAAGGAAATATCTCGATATATTTCAGTGTAGCCTGGCATAGATAGGTATTACTCAAAGCCAAAATATCTCCGCCTGGCGATGTTCAGCGGCTCCTGACAGGTGGTTACTGTGGTAACAGAGGCTACAAGAGCTCGCCTGCCGCCGAAAGCCGACATGGATACGATCATCCTTTAGAAATGTGACGCGGTTCGCTAGCAGTCGCAGAAAACCACCACGCTTGTGAGCAAAACAATAAAAGAGCCGTCTCACAGTGATGTCTTGTTGATATGTATCTTTCAAATTCATATTTCAATGATCCGGCCTTTCTCGGTGGGCCTGTATAGAGTGTGATGGATTCGTCGGCCGGCTCGGCCTAAGAAAAGGCATTTCCTTGGATTTCTTTATTTTCTTGACTTGGTTTTGGATTTTATCAAGCTTTAGCGACAGTGTCAGTGTTCATGCTATGTATATCATTTCGTTATGAGGAACTTTATCAGTTCTAGAGTAGAGGCCAATCCAAATACTTCCATTAAAGCTTTTAGACAGACATATTCAGAAACATGAACATGCGGACACATGCTGAACCCCACTTCCTTATTGTCTGACGGCGTGAGACAGACAGATGCTGAAAATACCGTTACTCTCAGACACATATATATATAAATATACACAAACATAGTCGAGAGACACGGACAATTCCATGCGTCAAAGAGGAAGGAGGGATTATAATCATCCGTCGTTAAAAGGAACGGGGGAATTTAGCAGTGAGACCGAAGCGTTCGGTTAGAGAGCGCAGAGACGTGTGTTTTGGGACCATGTCGTCGTGTCCCGAGCTCAGCTTCAATGTGGACCACGGCTACCTGGAGGGTCTGGTCCGAGGACTGAAGGCGGGGATCCTGACCCGGTCCGACTACCACAACCTGGCTCAATGCGACACACTAGAGGGTAAGCGGAGGGTTTGCGCCGGGGCACCGGGGTGTTGACCAAGTGCCTTGTTTACCTGGTGCCCCTGTTCACCTGTGCCAGGAGGAGGGTTGGCGTTGTTGGTTGAATTGGCAGGATTTCTTGTTTGTTTGACCCTGGCCTAAGCGGTGGTCATACAGTGTGTGTGTGTGTGTGTGTTTCTGTGAGTGTGTGCAAGCATATTATCTGCATGTGTGAGCACGTCTTCTCATTAGTCATCATCATCTGCTACAAAAAAAGAAGAAGCAAAAAGTGATCACGTGGTCAAGTATGAAATAGATCAGTTTCCAGTGGAAAGAAGTAGCTCCCCGACTGGTCTCAGGTACTGATGAAACACTAGTACTGCCAGGTCTAGCGTTTACCCGTTCAGAATAAGAAAGTCTAGGTAATTGAAGGCACATTTTAGGTATATACATATTGCCAGTGCGTGTTTGACAGCAGCACAACAACAATGCTGGAATCCATACTTGGTAGATTTTATTAACAAAGAAGTCTTTATTAATGGTGTTAGCTTTTATTGTCCCCTGCTGATCACTGCATGTAAGATGCCTTGTAAAAATTGTTTTACAGCTTTTCCTCAACAAAACCCAAACAGTAATGAAGACACTGGGGTGAACAGTGGTGTTGTTAGACTTCACACGCATGTTACTTCTGTGTTCATGATTTATCAGATAACTCAGAACTTTACAGATTAACTAGAATTCACTGGAAACCATCAATTTGGAAAAACAAAACAGTATTTATGTAAAAGGTAATGAATGAGTGTCTCAAAATATTTAGAGTTGTGGACTGGGGTTGTTCAGTGGTTTAAGCCTCTACCACTGGGGCAGATGTACTGCTACAAGATGGGTTTGAACCCAGCCCACTGACCTTTCAGCAGAAATCCCTCAGCTCCCCTTCCCCATCTTCACGAACAACATGAAACGAAAAATGTAATAATACCATAAATGCAGACAACTACGTTTATTGCCCTTCGCCAACGCTCATCCCTGGACTGACTCTAACGGGGGGGGCCTCGACCGAAGCATCGCTCATGAAATGCGGGCGCGTTCAGACGGGTGGACGGGATAAGGACGAGGCACTTGGGCTGGAACCGAGTTATAACCTGACCTACGTGCTCTCTGAACGCAGACATGAAGCTTCACCTGCAGAGCACGGACTACGGCAGTCTCCTGACGGCGGGGAGCGAGGAGCTGACCGTGGCCCTCCTCGACAGCAGGCTGACGGGGAACATACTCGCGGAGTTCCGGTGTCTGCGAGCCCACTCACTGCCGCCCCTGGCCGCGTTCCTCGACTACATCACGTAGGGCCGCCTTCGCCCGTCTTCTCGTGCAAAGGGCCCCAGGAAACATTCTGAAAATAATTGGAACCAGGCTCTGCCCCCCTCCCCCCCGACCCGTCCTCGTCTCGGTGCCACTTGAAATGGAACTAGACCCCCTTAGACGTACTAACACCTGTCTCCCGTCCGCAGCTACAGCTACATGATCGACAACGTGGTGCTGCTCATCGACGGCGCCCTGAAGCGCCGGGACGTGGCGGAGCTGCTGCCCTGGTGCCATCCGCTGGGGGCCTTTGATCAGATGGCGGCGGTTGGCATCGCCCGCACCCACGCGGAACTGTACAGTGCCATCCTCGTGGACACGCCGCTGGGTAATCACTGGACTGTTTAAGGGGCTTGTTTTTCTTTACCAGAGTGAGATGGATGGAGGGAGGGAGAGAGGGAGGGAGAGAGATGGATGGACGGAGGGAGATAATACAACGCTAGATAGACTCGCCTTGGTTTGCATTATCGTGTGCAAGGCGCTTGGATTTACACCGGCGTCTCGAAGACATCGATATCTACAAGTGTACACAACAAAATAATTGACCATCTTGAAAGTGTTCTTCGGTACGTCTCGGAAAGTGTAGGGTGATGTAAGCGAGCCCTTAGATTACGACTTGCATCCGACGTCCTCAAAAATGGGTTCTGTGAGTTTTGCTTTGTGAAAGTGGGGCCTGTTGGCCAAAATAAGCATGTGCCTCGAGTCCAGATCGAAACCACTTGCTTTAAAACGTGTAACTACAGGGCTAACAGAGGTACCACATTGATTCAGTTTGTAGGTCATGCAAATATAAAATAAACCCATCCAGCCAAAAATTGCTGATTGAAAAAAACGCTGTTATGAAACAGCCCAGTTGGTCCAGTTGGGGAAAAAAACGCTGCTATATCTGAACCACACATGGTGGAGTCTGCTCAGGTGGTACAGAAGATATAACAGCAAGCCGTAAAGCAGCAAACCTTTGGACCGGGTTATGAGAGGTCAGAGGGCAACATGACATCGTCCCACTGGTCAACAGTGGCAACCTTTAGGCTGAAATGTCTCCTGTGGTTACCAAGGTTTAAGTACGTGTCAGTTCTTTCGGCTGTAGGTTTATTCCCAATCCTATATTTATTGCTTGGGGTTTGCAAACGTTCAGTGACGTACATTTTAGGAATCCTCACTCCCGGGAAATCATTCAACCAAGGTTTCAGGATGAACCTGGGATGTCATTGAACGTTTCCGGAGGTTTGAAACACCATTAACGCTTCCTTGTCTTTTCAGCTCCCTTCTTCCAGGATGCTGTATCCGAGGCCAATCTGGATGAAATGGGTGCTGAGATCATGAGAAACAAGCTGTACAAGGTGGTGTACCATTAAATACACCGATCTTAAAAAACCCTCTGCCTTACATTTTGAGCTCAACTGTTCACGGGCAAAATGTCTATTGTCTAAAATGTCAAAAAAAATACTATTTTAAAGATTAATTTAATGCGTGAATCACTTTATTTTATGCCCCTATTTTACGGTAAGTATAAAGTATAAACAGAAAACACCTTTTCAGCCAAGAAGCTATTCCGGTTAACTGCCGTACTCAGAGACATGATGACATGGTATTCCGTATGCATGCCTAGGATTCAATCAAACAACCTCACGTGGTATAGGTCATGTGCTCCAGCCAATGGGCTGTATTCACTGTTTCTACAAGTCCATGTATGTATATTGTGTGATAGATGGACACATAACGTACCTTGAGGGGGACAGTTTAAGTTGGTCCGTGTATCGTTTAAGGGATGTAGTAGTTGTCAGGTAACTACACCGAAACGGGGTAAAAACGTTCACATCTTCTGAATCGGCATTGTGGCCTACGGCCATGTTTGTGCCGATGACGTTGGGGAAACACTATGCACAGCAACGTTGCTATGACGACGGATGTTTGTCCGCTTAAATCGGCACTGAGCACGGCGAAAAGCGGTGAGGCAAGTTTTGTTCGGCGGCTCAGATCTGTTGTGACCTTCAATAGGCATACTTGGAGGCGTTCTACGGGTTCTGTCAGGAAAGGGGAGGAGCCACCAGGGACATCATGTGTCCCATCCTGGAGGTAAACCGCTTCGTCACCCTGTGCCTGTCTGTGAACCCAGCGTGTGTGTGTCTGAACGGGCCCAAATGTATGCAATTCTGCTGTGTTTGCAGGATGTCTGTTCATGTACCACTACATTTGACAGGTCCATATGTCAACACAAGTATAGTACCCGATGGTAAATCCTTGAGGGAGTGAGTGGTATGTGTGTGTCATGTCATTGTGTGTCACACCTGTGTGTGTGTGTGTTATGTCATTTAATGTGTTACGTCTGCCAGTGCATCCTGTCATTGTGTGTGTTATGTCTGTGTTTTGTGACAGTGTGTGTGTGTGTCATTGTGTGCATTATACATCTGTGTTATGTGTGTGTGTGTGTTGTGCAGTTTGAGGCAGACCGGCGGGCATTCATCATCACAGTGAACTCGTTTGGCACGGAGCTGTGCGGAGAGGACCGGGGGTCTCTGTACCCCTCCTGTGGAAGACTGTACCCAGAGGGGCTGCGGCGGCTGGCCAGGGCGGAGGACCTGGAGCAGGTCAAAGCTGTGGCTGAATACTACCCGGTGAGACCAAAGGTTTTTCACTGTGTGTTTCCTCCAGTTGGACGCAACACTTGAGAGCCCCTCAGAACTATTGGAATCCTGGGTGAAGATGAGCAACTGAAGAAAAACTAACATTGTTGTTTTGCGAAATAAGCTTACTCGTTCAATTGAGGAGAAAATGTTGGATGGCATTGGACACATGCTTAATCAAGAGAGGGAAACATAACGCTCAAAAACCGGTGCATTGCAATTATGTAGCCCATCTTAACCAAGGTGGGCAGTAGTTCTGGAGGGCAAAAGAAAACGTCAATGTCACATTGCTGCTGTCCTTCGTGTTTGGATTGAATGCTTATTCCACCTTCAGGACTATAAACTCATATTCAGTGAAACGGAGGCCGGATCTTCCAGAACGTTGGAGGACAGATTCTTTGAGCAAGAAGTAGGTACATTCTGTAGCCTACAAGTAGAGCGCATATACAATAAATGAGATTGACCATGAGGTCTGTATGCAAATTCGTCATTGTTTGTAGTGGGTCTGTATATACATTCTACATCGGTTTTAGTTGCTTTGTATATACATTGAAGATTGTTTTCAGCTGGTCTGTGTACACATACATTCATTTTACATTCATTTGATCAAATATCTCCCCAAAATATCCCTTTTTTTATTGTAATTATTGAGGCTTTGCTAGCCTTGGAAAGCACCACCACATACAGTGCCAAAAAAAGCTTATGAAAACATTAAAACATTCATATATTCCCTGTGATTGAATGTGTTACTCCTAAATGTTGTCTTTGACGATGGACGTAATAACAATCTGAGGCCAATGATGCCTTTTGAATAACAATTTGACAGAGAGATTAAAAAACAATCCATATTCTACTCTGATGTACTTCACAATCTCTCTCCAATCACACTAACTATACAGGGAATATATGATTGAGTCACTGTTTTCAACAACTTTCTTTGGCACTGCTTGTGATTAGACTTTTCAAGGCGAATAAAAGGCTTTGTTAATTAGGAGACAGAGAGGAAGATTGAAAAAAGGTTCAATGTACATATACAAAGCTCCAAAGAATAAAGGGAACACTTAATTAATCATCACAGAATTACACCAAGTCAATTAAACTTAGAGGATGTCAATCTGTCCAGTATGAAACATAAGCCATTGTGTATTATCTGGCGATTTTGAGTGCAAGTTTAAATTCAACCCTCAATTGGTTGGTCTTTTGGGTTTGCCATTGGCCGTTATGTCATTTTGTTATTCAACGAAAAACACAATATACAGTGTGTGATTACAATATACAGTGTGTGATTACATTGTAGAGTGTGTGATTACAATGTAGAGTGTGTGATTACAGTGTACAATGTTGGATTTAAGTGTTCCTAAATAGGTATGTACAGACCGACGGAAAACAATTGAAACCTGACATCAACCCTGTTGGCTGCATGCAGACCACATTCCTTGATGTACTGAATCTCCAATAAACAGCTTCTCTCTCCACGTCTGTCAGGTCCATCTAAACACTCTGGCCTTCCTGGATCAGTTTCATTTTGGTGTGTTCTACTCCTACATCAAGCTGAAAGAGCAGGAGGCACGCAACATTGTCTGGATGGCAGAGTGCATAACACAGCGCCAGAAATCCAAGATCAACAACTACATCCCTATCTTTTAAAAGAGACGCAAAAATAACTACATGTTGTAATTAAACTTTAGTACAGACTATCATTAAGCAACTATGGTTCAGGCCTTTGGAGAGAGCATTTTGTTCAAATGTTGATTAGTAATCAATATATCTCCCAATCCAACCAACTCAACCTCCAACTTCATTGATCATAATGTCAATGTTATGGTTTTCAGATATATTGTCCTTTTCTTGACACTCATGAATAAACATTTATTAAATGTATCTAAACAGAATAGTGCTATAAATATCAATTACATAAGGTATAAAAACGTTAACATTGAACAGCACAAATCAAGATAACTTGATAAAACACTGTGAAACTATCAAAAACATAGTTAAAGTACAGTAGAGGGATCAATAGTAGAATGGAGTGGTGTATGACACAATAATTATGAAGTGAAAAGTGTGTTTGGCTTCATACAAAATGTGTTATTATTTGTTTCAGTCGTAACTCAGAACATCATGGTAGAGCCTCATATACTGCCTTATACTGGATCTGAAGAAAGGAGCAGAAATAAACAGCAAGAATGAAACTGACTACATTGTAACCTAGTAACATATTAATAGTTACTATAACTGCATATTTAGCTCTGCACTGAACAGGAGCTAGTTTACATCATACCCACAGCATTGGACAGGAGCTCTAGTTTACATCATACCCACAGCATTCGACATGAGTTCTAGTTTACATCATACTCACATAATTGGACAGGAGCTCTAGTTTACATCATACTCACAGAATAGGACAGGAGCTCAAGTTTACATCATACTCACAGAATTGGACAGGAGCTCTAGTATACATCATACCCACAGAATTGGACAGGGGCTCTAGTTAACATCATACCCACAGCACTGAACAGGAGCTATAGTTTACATAATACTTGCTACACTGAACAGGAGCTCTAGTTTACATCATACCCACAGCATTGGACAGGAGCTCTAGTTCACATCATACTCACATAATTGGACAGGAGCTCTAGTTTACATCATACTCACATAATTGGACAGGAGCTCTAGTTTACATCATACCCACAGCATTGGACAGGAGCTCTAGTTTACATCATACTCACTGCACTGAACAGGAGCTATAGTTTACATCATACTCACTGCACTGAACAGGAGCTCTAATTTACAAAATACTCACTGCATTGGACACAAGCTCTAGTTTACATCATACTCACTGCATTGGACACAAGCTCTACTTTACATCATACTCACTGCACTGAACAGGAGCTCTAATTTACATCATACTTACTGCATTGGACAGGAAGCTCTAGAGTGACGTGGTCTCTCTGGCATAGGTGGACAAAAGCAGCAGCTAGCCGGCAGGGGGCTCCGGAGGGGCCTGAGACAGAGCCACAATGGCTTCTCTTGCACACATTGAAGAATTGTTCCGGATCCACCTGACAGAGAGGGAAAACAGACAATACAAATAATTTAAGTAAACAAATATGTGGTCCCAATAACTTACCTGGTTGAATAACGACGTCTGGGAAGATCTCTACTCACCACCCTGAAGCAGGAACTCAGTGGTGAGTCTCGGGCAGAGAAGAGTATGTCACATCTCAGAGAGTTGGCAGCCATCTTAGAACAGGGCTCTGATATCTGCGGTACACTGCCACACTCAGGATTTGTCTGGGCAGAAACAAATAGACATGACAATGAGAAGCACATCCATAATTGCTGAACTGTAAACATAATGACCTTTCAACTGTTTAGACTAAACACTTAAACTGAGCAAAGGATTCTTGGGCAGCAGGAATTCAGATATTGTTCAAGAACAGGTTTTCCTTTTCACATCGCCGCCTTGGAGATTTGATCAAGTAAACTTGGTTACCAGTCAAATGCTTTTCTGCTGAGCAATATGTTGCCCGGTTGGCTCAATTTCACACCGTGTCTATGATCGTTGGCTGATTTCTGAGAATCTCTCCCTCCAAGTTGGCACAAAACAGACAGCGATGAGCGATTCCGTATCCTGGCCAGTGTGTTGCTACCGTGCCGACGTGCAAAGGCAGCCGATTTGTCAACGTAGGTGAAGCCAACAGAACATGATGGTACACTCAGCCCCACCTATCCGGGTCAGGTCGGGTCCTACCTGCCAGCTGTGAAAGAAGTCAGCCATGTTTTCAGCTTGGGAGCCATCAGGTAACGGCAAATCATTTCCTGCTTCATTGTCATTGGTCCCAAGGAGACCGGTGGACGCACCTGGACAGAGTGAACCAATCACATTATTCATGTTTACTGCTTCTGAAGTGTGTTCTGAGTTTATGGGGATTAATGTCATGTGACATAATTGTCGGTCTGAAATAACTGAGGTTTGTTACAATATAATAAGTATGAAATGTGTCATTTGTGCCATCGCACATGTAACATTGCCAAAACAAATCATTGACCCACATTGGTAAATTAGTCCTTAATTAGTCCTTATTGTTTAAAAAGGGGAACATAGCGTGAAGTAGATGTGGTGACTTATTCATTAAAAGGCTGTTCGTACCATGAAACCATCCATCAAGAGTCAGACTACACAGCTCCAGGGATAGGTCACACGACACCAGTGCTCCTTTCTGATTGGACACCTCAACAACGCCCGCCTCTTTCTGGACAATAAGTCCACTGTTACTGTGGGATGTGTGTGTGGAATGACAAATCACTTCCACCTGAAATAGTAGAAAACAGCAGTTTTACCCAATCAGCCTTTACAAAAATACTATTATCCAAGATGTAAATATATGATATTTCTTACTATTATCTACATTAAGGTTTAACTTTGTCTGCAGCTTTACAAAAAAATCAAAAGAGCACAACACCCTCAAGATCTTTATGTAGAATAAAAGCCCTGTTGAGTAAAAGCCCTCTTGTAAAGTAAAAGCCCACCTGTTAAAACCATTTATTTCAAAGTCCTGTACCTCTCCGTTCTGCTTGATTGCAACAGTGCTGTTGTTCATCCTCACCACTAGAGGGAACTGTGAGCGGGTATCTGAACCCAGCAGCACAGTGAAGGAGTCCTCATGAGTGATGTCGCGGGCTAGGAGGACCTGGCAGGGGGCTGGCAGCTCCGACAGCCGGCCGTCGAAGGACACCACAAACTGTCCCGCCACCAGCAGGGCTTGGTCTGGTAGAGGGAGAGAAAAGGGGTAAAGGGCACAGCCAATCAAAAACCCTGATGAAACCATGAACGGTTCATATTGATTAGGGTCACGTTCATTGGTGTCGTGTTCATTAGGGTTGTGTTTGGGGGCGGTAATGTGTTAGTAATGTTGTTTTTCATTATGTAAAGTCTGCTAATGAACCATCACTCTGCCAACACAAAATGTCGGCCCAGCTTACGGCGGAAGGGGCTGTCCATGATCCTCCTCTTGAGGCGGTAGAACTCGGCGGTGGGTCTGAGGGAGGTGACAGCCTGAAGGGGCTTCAGGAGCCACTCCTCCAGGAGGACCTCCACCGCCCCGGCCTCCTTCACCCTGGACCTGGGGCCCTCCGCCAGGGGCAGGGGTATGGTCATGCCCACAGAGCAGTCACTATGGAAACAGACTGTTAGTGTCAAGGACACCTGTACATTAAGCATGCTTACAGCCGCGGTCTCGACAGCGCGTACCTCTGGGAGAGTTTGTAAACCGAAGCCAGTCGTCTCCTGACTCTGGCCAAAGCTGCCGCCAACCTCAGTTCTGCCCAGATGGCCGTCTGCTGGCTCAACTGGCACAGATTTAAGAGCGTAACACAGGAATACCCGTTAGACATTTTATTTATGTCTCAATCGGTTCACCGACAATGTTGTCCAGACCGACTTAAACGAGCAGTTCATTAATAATAAATAAAATAAAATGAATCTGCAGACCCCTTAATAGTCCCAGAACCACTAAATTCGACCCAAAAAGGCTGCAGTCATAACGGGTCGGTCTCGTTCTCTGGAACAGTGTGTCTCACCACGTCCAGGAAGCTGCTGAAGGCAGTCAAGGTGGTCCGGGCCACAGGTCTGAGCTGAGGGCTTTCCAGTAGCGGGGGTAGGAGCTCCACCAGTCTGGCTGTCCACTGTGACACCGTGTCGGCCCACACGGACTCTATCCTCTGACCGGTGACATCGTGGTACGCCGCGGCTAGAGTGGCCAGCGGCCCTGAGGATGATGGGGGATCACATGCCGTGTGATGTTTAGAGTGTAACAAATGTTACGTGGCACTCTGGAGAAAGACCAACTAGTTGTGCCACATGACTCTTCCATTGGCTCAGGTTTTTTATCACATGGTGGTTCATCTTTGGAACTGGACTCTAACTCGTTTCATAGATATTTCCAAGGAGACAACAAATCAACGTAAGAGATTAAATTGATGATGAAATACTAAAACAATCTTTCTGTTAAACCCAAAATGTTTTAAGACCACTTTGTCTGCTATGTTATCAGTGGACACATTCCAGTTTCTATGTATGTCGTCTACCAAACCAAAACAACTAATGCAATACATTTGGTCTAGTACACAGAAACAGAGATATATGTGTGCAAATATAACAACAAAAGTGTTGAAATGGCATCATACAAAATAATTTCATGAGCAGCAAATTAACAAAGAAGGAACATTTTTACGTTCCTTCGCCTGACTATTTAGGGATTATAATGAAGAACCTCTGATTATAATGAGGATAGTTACGGGGTTCCCAAAGGTCACAGGTCACTCACTCTGGAGCTCCTGCTGTCCAAGCTTGGAGGCGTGCTGCAGGAGCAAGAGGAGGCGTGGCACGCTCTGGGTCAGGGCGTGGCGCAGTCGGCCCATCCTCCAGGAGGCCCACGCTTCCCCCTCTCTCTGCCCCAGCATGGCCTCTGTTCTCTGGTTGAAAAGTATGGCTGAGCCGCTCAGCTCCAGGAGAAACTCACTGCCCTTAGACTAGTGACAGGAGGGTTACAGGGAATAGCTGTTATCAACATGTTCATTGTTATGGAAAACAGCGGTTTTCATTTGTGGAGAACTAACATTTGAACATAAGGTGATGTCATCCTGAGGTACTAACTAATTAAATATGCAGGTTCAATAAAGGACAACTTTTGTTCAAGTAAGCCATATACTGAAGGAGGAAACCAATTTCCAAAACCAACCTGGCGCCTGAATTCCATCAGGAGCTGCTGTAGCCTCTGGACCCTCTCCAAGAGCTTATTCCCCAACCGAGAGCCCAGATGGTGGACCCGGGCCTGAAGATGGCATGGAAATAGTGTGATTATCCGGAAACTTAGTGACAGGAAGTCACGTTTTTTTTACTGGGCGTACACGTTTTACCTCCACTGCCCATAGGCTCTCTTCACATCCTCTGGCCCATAACACCAGGCTCTGATTGGCTGTGCCCAACGAGATGGATGTGAGTGACTCAAGCCGAGTCCCGCCCTCTAGTCTCAATACTTCAAGGGTTAGGCCTAACCTCCGCCACTTCCCCAGACACATTGACCCTGAGAGGGCCTCATCTTCTCCCATCACTGCACACACACACACACATACACACACCAAATAAAACAACAGATCCCGTTATGAAGAATACAATCACTCACGTCTACGATGATGAGACGAACCGCCTTTGTTTCCTACCGTCTCTATATCCGGCTGTGGCGTGTAGACAGCGTCCCTCCAGCGCCCCCTTCAGCCATAACTGCTCATTGCGGTCCAATCTGGCCTGGATCTGCAGCCCCAGACCCGACTGGGAGGACTGGACACTGGCCCCCACCTCCACACTCAGGTTACCTACCTTAGTCTACAAACAGACAGACAGAAAGGGTAAATATGTATCAGATACAGACGACTCTAAACTCCATACAGTTAATGACAGGCGACACTGTGAAGGCGTCAGTCAACATGCAGTGTAGCCTCCTGGGATGAGGGCCCCTGGGGTGAGGCCCTTGGGGTGCGGGCCACAGGGATGAAGGCACCTGGGGTGAGTGCCCCTGGGATGAAGGCACCTGGGGTGAGGGACCCTGGGATGAAGGCACCTGGGGTGAGGGACCCTGGGATGAAGGCCCCTGGGGTGAGGACCCCTGGGATAAGGGCCCCTGGGGTGAGGGCCACTGAGATGAAGGCCCCTGGGGTGAGGGCCACTGGGATGAAGGCCCCTGGGGTGAGGGACCCTGGGATGAAGGCCCCTGGGGTGAGGACCCCTGGGATAAGGGCCCCTGGGGTGAGGGCCCCTGGGAGGAAGGCCCCTGGGGTGAGGGCCCCTGGCCGCGCTCACCTCTGCCACCAGGGATGTGTTGGTGCTGTGGCTGCTGGAGGAGTTGGTGACAGCCAGAGACAGACTGCAGGGGGCCTGGCCAGTCACAGACACACAACTTTTTGTGTATAGAAGCTCTGCTCCCGAGTTCACCCTGTGATGCCCAGACCAGCTAAGAGACTGAGACACACACACACATACACACAGACCCACACAAAGAACATCGAATTAACACAAAAAAACAGGTCAAGCGAACCTGTGTGCCCGTGTTGGAGTCTCATAAAGCAGTGGAGTTGGGGGGTCTTAGACAGAAGGCCTCACCAGGTGTGGGGGGCAGAGGCCCACCAGCAGGTGATGCTCCAGCTTGTCCCGGAGGTTGGAGTGGATCTGGCCCAGGAAGGTGTGTGAGGGGCAGGGGTCGGGGAACACGTTCTCTGCCCCCGCCTCCAGCTGCACGGTGTGGAGTCCCGTGGCGGTCCTCTGTGGAAACACCGGAGACACGTGGCACATAAAACACCCATTAGCACATTAACGCACATGACATTCCCATAAAACTACACGTAAAACACATGACACGCCCGTAAAACTACACGTAAAACACACAACAAGCCCATAAAACTACACGTAAAACACATGACACATCCGTAAAACAACACATAAAACCCATGACAAACATGTAACAAAACACATCAAAAAGAAATCGCACCATACATCGATCGGACTTGTAGTGAAAAGCAATGTACGTCTATCCTACATCCTGGCAATCAGCACCTGGTAGTTAAAGCCCTGTCTAAGGCTCTTGTCCTCCCACTTCAGCTCGGCATTCTGGGAGTATGTGTTCCCTTCCTTGGCCACTGAGACGCAGCCTTCGACAGCCACCAGGGACGAGACTACAGCCTGACGATCACACGCACACAAAGGAAATAGCTTGGTCCACTTTTACCAAAACGATCCATAGAGACAAGGTTAATGCAAAGGGATAGGACATTGTGTCTGCACGATTGCACCTGTGCAGTTGAGAAGCGGGCACAGGCCTGCCCCCTGCTGGAGGTGTCCTGCCTCTGCTGGTTGAGGGTGAGGGAGACATTCACAGGTGACCCACTGTTCCAGGAGACATGGGTCTGAGCACACACACACACACACTAATTATACTAACACTGATGCTATAGAAGTAGTAAAAGATGAGCAGGGTGGATATGTGTGTGTGGTGTGTGTGTGTGGTACCTGATGGTTGCTCCGTTGCTCTGCGATGTGGGCATTGGAGAGTGTGTGGAGGTACACTTGGGAGAGTGTCTGGGTGAACGGCTGTCTCAGGTCCAATGTCATCTCGCTGCCTGCCACCAGGGACCGCCAACAACACACAGCTCGGAGCTGACGACATACATTGCGCCAGCGTTGGAAAACAAACCCGACCAAAAGACCTTTCCGTTCGGGGCAAACCATGCCCAGTCCTTTTCTCAGACGTTCTGGTCAGCAGAGGAACCCTGCCCTTTCTGAAAATCTTCTAAAGAGTATTTCAAGAAAATCTAGGACATTTTGGAACGTTATCAGGGTTCCGGTCCGGACGTTTACGGGAACATGATTAAAGCGCATCAATCAGAAGAAAGCTTATTTAAAAAGGGGGAGACATAACACAGTACTTTGGTTCCGAAACCAAAAGGTGGTTTGATACATGTTGCGCGCCAAACCACACACAAACCAACTGACACATTCGGTACAGCAGACACACGCCCGTTCGTTCACTCCAGAGACCCAACACTTTGCTCAGACATCCATCACTAAACTCCAAATGCCCAGATCCTCACCTCTTCCTGCTGTCCGTGTCGGGTCCAGCCCAGCGTGACGCTGTCCAGTCTGGCCTGGGGGGAGCGCTCTATGGCCAGGTCCAGGCTACACCACTGGGGCACGGAGACAATTTGAACTATGGAACAAGGAAAGTATTCAGAGCCCCACACAGTCTCCACACTGTGTTGTGCTAGAGACCACGTCTACAAGGAACACCCCATAATGACAAAGCAGAACCCATATACATTCTAGTACCCCTCAGCAGGTGGCCTCCCAGGTCCAGTGTTGGGGGTGAGTTGTATTGGCCAGCCATGCTGAACATCTGACCCCCCCATTCGGCTTCATGCTGCACCCGGCGGCTCCAGTCACCCGCCTCATACAACACCGTCGATGCCATGTTCCTGGGCAGAGGTTTCAGCTGCCAACGCAACCAGTCACATGATCACTAACGGGACTCGGGTCTGGGGGGGTTACATTTACATTCGGAGATTCAGGAGCTGGAACGGAGCGGACCTGTTACTGGAGGACCCACTCATCTCCCTCACTGACCCCATCCATCCTCACTCAAGCCAAGCCACGTGTTTCCCTGTCTGACTATGTTCTACCTGCAGGAGGCGCTAACAGCTGGAAAGGTTCATCTCAAAAAACACTTCTTTCTGTTGGGGAAAGAGCAATGAAAGTTGAGTCCGTTATTCTTTTCTGACACACTACAAGTAACAGCTGTGTTGCTGTTGAGGGGAATTTGTTTAGACAAAGATACAATGAGGTTTATTTCACATGCTGCTTGGAGATGATCTCAAGTTGAGTCTGATTCTCCAACCAGCACAGAGGTAGTTAGGTTAGTCTCTATGACAATGATTTTCTGTCAATAATGAAGTTCTTTGCAGATCCGAATGGACCATATATCTGACTTCAAAGGGGAAATACAGTACATTGTACAGTACATTAAACTCACTCAGGCTGCAAACACAGAGCGTAAGCCTTCCTCTGGGACTGAGACCGTGTTTCCTATGCACCCTAACTGGGTGTCTACCTGTGGGTAGGTGTGGTTGAGCTCCAGGACTTGGCGGTAGACCCTCTCCGTGACCCTCAGCTCCCACCGAGCCCAGAACTTCCTCCTGCTTGGCTGCAGCTCGGCCGGCCCTCTGACCGTGGAGTCTGACC